>JABFPB010000378.1:0-40774 GCA_022817645.1 Ceratoteleas bidentatus
TTATGAATCGCTATGTAAAAACATGATTCATGACAAAAATCCTATGAAAATCCATTGGAACTCTATGAAATCTCCGTCGCATGTTACATAGAGTTCATAGCAGAATTTTTACTATGAATTTCTATGTTTCTTGTACCAGGGTGATTATTAGTCAGGAACGTTGAAATGTAGATTAATTTGTTACATCCAACAGATTTAGAATGTACTGGAGTATTTGATGAAATGCAATATAAATTAAGAAATTCGTTTTGGTTTCTATTGGTTTTCATTTGTTGGATGTGCACGGAAAGGAAAGCATAATAAAAGATCTATTGTTTCTTTTTTTCAACAGATCAATGAGCAAAATGGCTAAGAGCCTGTGGAATATCACCAATTCAGATGAGGAGAAGGAGAAATTAATGAACATCTATTGGATATTAAGTGGCTTTTTAGACCATGTTCAGAAGTTCCACAAAGAAGTCCCACGGTTACATGAATATGCTTGTTCTTTGTTGGAAAGAGAGGACCTCGAGCTGTACAATTACCTGGTCAGCATAGACGCCCTTCACAATCTTCCTTATGAAACTTGGTTCTATTCATGCTTTGCTGAGGTTATCAGTGATAGATCGATTACTAAGTAAGCCACATTGATCAAACTTCCCTAGTAAAAGTTGGATTGGCCATATCGGAAACAAATTCTCAGTAAATTCTCAGTATATTCTCAATATACTGAGAATAAATTGATTGGCCATATTGGAAACAAATTCTCAGTACATTCTCAATGTATTCTCAGTATATTGAGAATATATTAGGAATATATATTCCCAATTTTTTCATTATATTCTACATATATTTCTAAAAGCTGAAATATATTGGGAATATACTGAGTATATATTTCCATTTTTACTAGGGTTTATGACGCTGTTTTTCAGTTTATACAATGCATAGGCTCATTTTATTGAATTTTTTTAGGATATGGGATAAAATAGCAGTGGGAGCATATAAAATTCTAGTTTTTGTTGAAATCACCATGTTGACCACATTGAGGCGAGTACTACTGAGATGTACAAGTGTAGACTGTGTCATTGAAGCTACAACTAATGTGAGTATATCTTTAGTTAAATATTTTTTTATGTTAAGGTGGTGCCAAATACATAGTTTCTGATATTACACATAATTTTGAAAGAATGTGCAAAAAAATGAATATAAAATTAAATACATAAATGAGTTTATGAATAACAGAGTCGGGTGAGGTAAAAAGCCATTTATACAATTTTTACCTACAATCCTACACTTTCATAAATAGATTCTTAAAAATACTGTCATGTGTCTATGATAGCGCCACACTGCGGCGCTTGACATTGTACCCAAAGATACATTGGCGGGAAATAAAAAAACGGTTATAGTAAAGTAGTGCCTATTGATAAACTACGCTGTAGAGAAAAAAGGGTATTGGTAGCATAATTTTGGGCGTCGAAGTCTCGTCATTTAATCCGCGTAAAATAAATAAAACGTCTTTTAGAAAAATTCCATATAATTCAATATCAAATATATTTCATACTAAAATTAGTAATAAAACACTCGTGTGTCATTGTAAAATTATTTGCATGATTTTTGTTTTAAAAATGATTAATTTAATAATACACGTTAATTCATCAATAATTGAGCATAAATAATTTTTTTAATTCTCATCTAATTCGTTAAGTTACAGTTCAGTATCATCCGCTCTAAATTATAGATTTCTTTTCATTTACAAAGGGATTAAATAATCCAAATATATTTTCAAACCCATTAAAAATATTTAAAATATTTCACAAAAGTACAAGATTTTTAATTCATAAATACATTATAGTTTGTAAATATTAGAATACAATTCTCACCAACCCACAAACGTATAGGTTAGACATATTTTTGATCAATTATATCATTATTTTATTGCTATGGATATCTTTTTTAGTGCTTCATCACTGATTTGACGTTGACACTCTTTTTTCAGGAATTCATAAAAACTCACGTCACGTTTTTTATCCTGATTTTTGTTGCAGCCACTGCGACAGAACATTTTCTGCAACAATAATTAAAAATTGACAGCTTTTAATAAGTCTTTATCTCCATTGCTAAAGCAATGAAGTTTGTGCAAACTGATTCTCTTATGCTTGAATTTTCCCCAAAAATGTATCTTTAAGTACTGCGATTTAATCCGCATTGGTACTGGCATTGGGATCTGACATAGCGTATACCTTTACAAGAATCTTTGAACCTTTATCCACAAAATGTGCCCAAAACATTTTTAATAACATGTATCCGTTTGGAGATAAAATGCTTAATCGTGAACGAAACGAAAAATTGAGTTCCTATATGCATTTATATCCAGATGTAACGAACATGAAGTTTCAAGCTAAAAAAAAAGATTCTAAAAATACAAACGAATTTCACAGTCATAACACGAAATTACATATACATTCGTACATAACTGAGTATAATTTGGAATGCACTCCCAATTGATTACAATCGTGTACGAATTTACATGAAATTTCGGTTGCATATTTCATAGTATTTAAGACTCATTTTTTTAGCCTGAAACTCTATGTTCGTTGTATACATTTGTACTTCTATTTTTTTCGCACACTTAATAGTATTTTCGAAAGCCTCAAAAACACCGAAAATATTTCTGCAGCAATATCATATACAAATGACGTGATAACAGTTGAGGATTTTTAGGCACAGACATCAGATCAAGAAAACAAATTGGCATTAACTAATAGAATCAACATTAAGAAGGTCGGCAAATTCTGCCCGCGCGTTTGAATTTAAAAGCGGGGAGATTTTTTTCGTCCCACTACTTTTATATCGCACTCTACCCTACATGAACAAAAACTGCAGGTTTTTTTATTTTTAAAATCTTACTATTAGCATTATTCATCTTACTGTTAATTTTAACAAAGTTAAACTTTGTGAAGTTTGCTAAAAAGTAGGTAATGCAGCAAAATCTCTTTCATAATTGGTAAAATTTTGGCATCACTTCAATCAGAATTAAAAAAAGATCATATATATGATCATATATACTTAAAAAGGATACATTGACTTACAAAATAAACACATAAAACCCTCTTCTTTTAGATAACCCAGGAAATGTCCGAAGTTATTGTAAATAAAGCCATCGAGTTGCTCCATCAAAGTGGTTCCGTTTTAGTAACCACTTCAACAAATATTCCTGCCGTTCAGAACAACTGAATTATCCAGCCAGAATGTACATATTTTATATTTCATACTTACACAAACAAAATAAAGCAGAGTTAAAATCAGAAGTGTGATTAAATGACCAACAACCACTCTCGCCAAATTTATTCTTTATCTTAAAAATAATCGCTTTTTATTAATGCATTCGTTTTTTCCTTTGTTTTTACATTTACATATACAATAAACGCGATTACGAGGTTCTCGTCTAGGTTCATCGAATGACATTTTCATGATGCACTTGTATGATACAATTACCTCGCATAAATTTGCTTCTGCATATAAATATAAACTACTTAATTGTATTGACATTAAAAAAACAACGATGTAAAACGGAATTCATGTTATTGGTGGGCTTATACTGATCACAGATCATTCGCATTCTCCAAGAAAACCCGCGAATAACTAAGTCGAGCGTGAATAATGTCAAACAAACGTCCGCGTTGCGTCTTACCGTAAGAATTGCAATAAAAAATATCGCCGTATATTGTATAGCGTTACCTAAGGCGTGGACATAGATCCAGAATTGAATTGATTATCGGTCTCCTTTGTCGCTAAATACATTATCGTATATTGCAATTAGTGAACGATACGTTTGTATGTTTCATCTGTATCGATACATTTTATAAGTCGACGAACGCGTTCTTCTACCCTTTTTCCTACTACGTCCAAATTTGCGACTGCCCATCTTAGCAGAAGAAATAACCTTAGCAAAAAATACTGGTTTGGAACAATAATTAGAATTTGATTCTGGAAACATAAATAGTACCTTACTTTTCCCAAATTTTACCTTAAATGTGTTATAATTAATCGTAAATCATTTAAATTCAGATGACTTCTAGGATTGACAAAATTAATTTATATGCCATTTTTTTTATTCAAATTTCAATACTTGGCTCTACGGATACTTGAACCAAGCATCCATCCACTTGGTTTCCAGAGACAAATGCTACTCATATTTCCAAGCCAGTTTTTATTGTCAGGGACTACTTCTCTACGAAACAAACCAAACCTAAAATCAAACAGTTCTCTACTCCACTAACTCTTTAACTAAACACCCCTAGCAAGCAACCCTTAACTTGTATGTACAACAACCTTTCCCCGACAGTAATTTACAATCGAACGATCGCGAGGGAAAACAAAACTGGACTATCGTTAAAAAATATCGCCTCTGTACAACGACCCTCTCTAAGTCACCCTATACATTGAAACATACAAATTACAAATGCACAGCGACGAGCCCGGCGACGTCCGAAGAAACGTGGAAAATTACAGTGACCCGTGTGCATTGCAGCATTATAAAAGGTCCGTCGCGGCGGGGCTCGTCGCTGCGACGCAGTCACTAGTTCGTATTCGCGTAGGCTTGCAAGGTGCTGAGCCTCGTTTTGGGTTGCACGCTCGCGCTACGTCAAGGAACCATAGAAGCACAAAGTACCAAGTAAAAATGGCTCGTCACGCAAATCCGAATGTACTCGATTGAATGGAAACGCGTAGCGATTCGCAAGCAGGTGCTACCGTGCTAAATGCTCGATAAGCAGTTGATGAAAATGGTACAGTTGATGAATAAACAAGGGACTCGTACAAAAACGACTATTTGATGCGACGAATGCTGATCAGGAATTTAAAGGAACTTAAGAGAGAACTAAGGGAGGCTGAAACGAAGAGATAGTGAGGTGAAGCACTCGGGGACTGAAAGGGAAAAGTGTCCGAGTGGGAGATGGTAATTTAGGTTTAATGTCGACTGGTGGGAGAGGAGATAAGTAGTGGTTAATCGCTCTGGGAGTACTGTGTAGTTTAATTAATGTTGGTTAAGGTAGTTCCCTTATTAAGGACTGTGTATTTTGGGTGTTGAAATAGAGTCAGGTTAATTGAAGAATGTTTTGTTTTAAGTATCGACATAATTGTCGATAGGTGAATGGAAAGTCAAATTACATTTCATTAGTCGTCAATTTATGGTGAAAAATATGAGGATAGAGATTTATTCTTATCAAGAATGTTACCTGATAGTAATAGTTGGTTAGCAATGGTTGTTAATGTTTACAATTTCCTTTTAATGACATTTGAAAATGAAAACGCGTTTTTGACGTTTGTTGGTTTTTTAATATAATTTTGAAAATATAATGATGTATTTCGATATTAAATACGTCTTATAGTCTTGCTGTTTTAATTCCTATTGGGATCTAACTTCGACACGCCATCTGGATCAGATCTATTTTCACCACATTTTCCATTTTCCACAGTAACTTATTTGCAATTAAAACAAATCCTCTTAATTTCATTAAATTAAATTTCATTAAATTAAGAGACTTAGACAATAATTACAGATATGCTACGTATTTTACGCATCAAATTTTAACACAAAATTTTGAAAATTTGTTTCATTTTGATAAGCCATGCCCCTATGTCAGATCCTACTTGAGTTCCGTGAAATCTTTTTTCAAATTACAAACAACATTATTCATTAAGAATAACTTACCCAAATATGAGAATTTGACTAAACTTTCCATTAGAGTTCTTCCAAAATTATTATTTAATTTTTCCTATTTTCAAACATTCATTTCCGCAGAATTCGAGATACCTAACTCTAAAGTTTGATGCAAATACATGAAGATTATAACTATTCATATTACTTTTCTGCAATTTTACCATCAAATATCTCAACTCCAGATGAACTGCTTGAAAATTTAGCAAATCAAATAATAGCCTCTCAACAACCCACATTAAACTTTTTATCAAATTCTCACTACTTCGACTTAATAAGGGAGCTACCTCAAAACAGTTTGCAATAAGCATTACAATACCATACATTGCTGCTTTTGTTGCAGTGTAAACTATTTTTGCACTTTTCCCATCATGACTAACCGACTAAAAAGAAACTACTATATCGACTAAATCCTACTCATCCAAACAATCATACACCATCTCAACAACCAATCCCCAGACAGCAAACAAAACACCACAATGCGACGAAACACCCATTGAGTGCGACGCTTTACGACCGCCTGATTGAACACCACGTAAGGCATGTCTTAAGATACGGTGGTTAAAAAATGTAATATCTTTTATCTGGACGTCACGAGTTTAAAATTTTACACCTTGGTTAATAGTACACCTTCGCATCATCGGGTCGTAACGCGCGCCCCCGTGTCGCCGCGCCGCCTCCTGCGCTCGAAAAATATCGCTAAAATATCGCCGCGCGGCGACACGTCGCCCTGCGAAACCTGCGCGGAGGCCCGGCGCCTCCTCGCAAGTTCCGCGTTTCGTTGGAGAATGCGAATCGCAGAGTGCGGCTGAATGCAATGAAAAGTCCGTCGCGAATAAATTACGGGACATTGCGGGTGAAAAGGGGAGGGCGCTGGCGTGTTCTCGGACAAACGATCGCAACTGCGGAGGTAACATTTACTCGCTGCCACTACGTTTCCTCGGTTATGTTCGGTGATTCGCTGTTTAATATCTTTGGCTTTCAGCGGAGATCCGCGACTCCCTCGAATCTTCCGGTTGAGTTTGTGCAACGGTGTCGCGACCCGACTTGACTTGGCTGCGTCGTTGAATCGTTCTCCACGTGGAATGCCGCGACGGTCGGTCGGTCGCCAATTTAGGCCATGAGGGTCGAAGCGTTCAATTTTTTCCTTCGTCACGGAGACATTTAACTTTGTGCAACGTGCAAAAATATTCAGTTTCTAGCAACGGTTTATAGTATCTTTGTTCATCGTGTTAGAGGTTTCTTTTTTCTGTTTCTCCCGCTTTCTTCGTTTGAGAGATGAATTATCGTGTTTGCGTGACCGAGACTGTCTCGAAGTTTAGTTGTTGCAGGTCGATTCACTGAAGATAGGAACGGAAATTGGAAACGCTGCTCGGTAATGAGAAAAGCGACGGAGGGAACGCAAAATTTTGGGTTCGCCATTCAATGAAACGATCGCGAATACAATGGCTGAGAAGAGAATGACTCGGGCTAATTGATATAGGTTCGGCTCGGGTTTAATGTGCCATTAACATTTTTGGGATAACTGAGAATTTGGTTTGAAAGACGAAATCGATCGACGAGGTGAAGTAGATTTACGAATGTTGGGTGTAAACATTGTGTAAACATTCGTCTGTTAACTGGTGATCTCAGCTGTTTATAAACATAACTGTTTAGCAATTCAGAGGTGTGAGATTATCAGACAGACCAGACTTTGTTGACCGATTAACACAAAGTTGCGAAAGCGACTTTGAAATACCAATGTATACTCTCGATTACAACCAAACGATCTCAATCCCCAAATAACGAACGTTAAATCTGAACTCGAACCAAATAAGCCGAAACCGCTGGCATACCAAACCCGAGCTCGAGTAACTAAAACCATCACTCGCGCAATAAATAATCCAACAAAGACCCTCGATCCAATCAATTTGGGAAAACGTCCTCCTAACGAGTATTCAACCAACAAATGGCAACTGTTCAATGAACCGACATGACTCATTGCTTAACTTTCATAAATGAAACTTCGAGCGAACAAACGGAGCAGCGTGAACTTTACAACGAAATGTACAACGTTCTGCGTTACAGTCAACATTTGAGTCATGAAAAAGATAATACTTTTCCATCGGAAAGTGTGTTTATCATACAGTTCTGCCTATCGTTATAGTAATCGTTATCATCATTACAGTTATCATTACAATTATCATAATCATTATCGTTATTATCATTATTATTATTAATCATTAATTATCAACATTTTCTACAATTTATTTATACTTTGTCACGTTTGAGAAATAGACGTAGCAGAGAGTCAACGTGTCAACTGAAAAGCGTGTCTCGATGAGCCGCGAACGAAGCGAGCGTTTCCCGGCCGTCGGTGACGCGTGACAATCAACGTGACAGAAGGTTCGCGTGAGAAAATAGACCCCCGCTCGACCGCGGTACAAAATCATCATTCGAAACGAGGTGCGCGCTTGTGCCGGGAAAGTGAAATTGAAGTTTCGAGGTGACAATCGGCTCTGTTCGACTGGTATTTACAATGATTAGCAAACAGACGATCGCGAAAGCGTAACGTGGATGAGGCCTCCAGTTTGACTTCCCTCGGGCAACTTAGTGGAGCGGAACCGTAATTCCGAGGCAACTTAGTCTCCTTCTGGCGGCGCTGCGCAGAACTATTTGTTCCACTTCGTTCAGTCCCCCGCGAAACCCAAATACAGCAAAATATCCTTTCGTCGTTCTTTCTCGCAAAATACATCGACTATTAACACTTTCTACAGTTAATATGTACAGGTTGATTATGCGTCCAACCGTTGCGCCGCGCCGCCGGCTCGACCCGGGGTGTCCTCGAAATTACAGTACGAGTGTCATCACAGTGGTTTTGTGCGAATCACGGCCGAGTTCGGAGGAGGAACTTGCGAGTCGGGATTGAGCGAAGCGGTATCAAAAATATAGTTCTCGCGGCGAATTTTGCAGCCGCGAATCCGCGTTATAAATAGTCGTGATTAATTTGAGGCGGCCGGGACTTGTTAATAATGAATGAACGACTGGCGGATAGAGGGGGAGGGGGGAGGTTGCAATAGAAGATGCATAAAGAGAGATGGGGAGCTGGCATTGGCGTGGACCGAAATAACGCAGTTCCCGCTCCGAACTCGCGGCAAGTCGGCGGAAACGCTGGCTTCGCTGGAGGGAACTTAAGAGAGTTTTGTACTGAGAGAGTGTTAGTTACAATACTGCGCCAGGTGTTCGCGACGATGAAAACGGCGTGACTGTTCTCCCCGATAAAGCCTGTCGGTGGCAAAGAAGGAAAATAATGCACGTAGAAAAAACGTGGGAAGCCTCGATTTCGAGACTGAAAATCGCGCGATGCCGAACGGTTCATTTACAGAATGTACAGATGAAAAACAGCGACGCTTTACGTAAACACCGGTTACATAAGACACGACGGTTTTTCATTTCGTAGTTACATTATAGTTATTGATATGCGTGTATACTTGCGTCGCGGTGTATATACGCGCGTGTATATACGTGTCGTATACACGCATACGCTTGATTTTAGTTCCTTCTGGGGTCGCGCGCTAAATGAAGAGCAACGGAAACCGACGCAACGGAATGTCGGGGGGATCGGGGTGGCGCTGCGAGCGCCCGAACGATCCGCGAGGCTCGACGACGGGGAGGAATGAAAGCTCCCCCTTTTGTCCCCTCGCTTTTGTAAAATTTGTTTTTTCACAACCTGACGTCATGTTTGGATCTCGAAATCCTCATCCCTCCCCCCCTCTCCAGCCCTCCCCGCGCGTCCCGTCCCATAGACAGTCCCATGCCACCCCTCCCCCGCTCGTTCCCCCTCCAACTCAAGCAGACGGTATGATACACGCGAGAGAACTCTAAAATGCCTCTCTCGGGGCTCTGGCCAGGGTTTGCTCTTGGCGGCACGAAGTCGCGACTCTTCGGCGAATGGCAGCGTTTCGGTCGTTCCGGATTGGTAACGCGGTTACAGCGCGGCGGAATTCGGGTTATCGACTAACGGGGACAGGGGTCCTAGTTTTCCTCTTCCACTACTTATCCTATCGGTTTCGTAATGAACGTCTAGGGAGAGACCTGCAACAGTGAACAAACGGATGTTAGTGGCTGGTGGAAAGTAGGTTGAATGTGCAAGCTGAGAAGAAAATAGGGGGCAGTGGTTGAGAAATCTGGTGGATTAGAGAATGAGGTTGGAAAAGGGGGTGATGTGCAAATGAGAGAGAAAGGGGATGTATAAATGGGTAGAGTGTGGAAGACCATTCAGTAATGAGACAGTAATGAGATACCCGAAATGTTTGTTATGTTATTTGATTGAAATTGTAATTTAAGATAGTTCCTACATGAAGGGTCGAAAATTTATGGGGCCAAACAAAAAGTTGCTGTATTATTGAATTGTTAAAGCATTTTTTGGTGATTTCGTTGGTTTTCTTATTTTCAAATATGATTTAATGTTAATAAGTATAAACAAGTGAAATCTAAAGAATGATGAAGTGTTTTTTTTCTTTATAAACTTGCAAGTATAATAGTTTATTTAACCTTGAACTGCAAATATATCATATTTCTTTACTTTGGTTTATTTGAAGCCATAAACAATACAGTTTAATATTTGTTATTGTTAACATTTATTCATCATTTATCAAGCATACATGTTCATTACTACATGATAACTTCTCATTTTTCATTCTATCGATGGTCTAACTTAAACTATTGCTATTAGTTTTTTATCTGAAAATCTTTATTGAATTATATTATAAATAAAACTTGCTTAAAAAATGCAATGCTGTTTTCATTTAACTCTGCGTTAAAACTTTGTTGAAATTTTGGCAAATAAAATTAATCACAGTATGAAAAGAAATGCATTATTACATTTCTTTTCAAATTTTAATCTTTATTTTCACTTTTTGCTTGAATCCGTTAAGGGAAATTAGCAAAAGTGTCAGCATGAGATTTGTTTTTTTTTTTTCTAAAACGTTATGTTTCTTGAATAAGAAGACACTAAATATCATAATCTGCATGGAAGTGTCTATTAATTTACTCTAAACTTAGTTGAGACGTTTTTCCATGACGCAAATGGAACGTCAAACAACTTCCTATTCGTCATTATTTTATATTCCCTCAAATATAAAGATACAGATTTTACGTTTTGCTGCGAATTCACTCGGTTTTTTCTTAAATTAATTAAGGAGTACTACCAAAATCACTGCCAAAAGAAAAACGTCTCTATCAATTTACTTGTACGTAAAATTAGCTAATTAGTTTTAAAATCGTTTGGTGTCGAAATATTATAAGAACGTATCGCTTGAATAACATATGTCATACGTTAAAACTATCTCACATGGCCCAAATTCATTAAGTGACAAATATTCTATTTTTCGAACAGACATTTACTTTTTATTTTCTGTCTCACTATTGGATGTTGTCCCCCGCGGATTATGTGTTAGGTGCTACATAAATGTATAATTAGAACAGACGTTGCCTGAAAAGAAAATTATGAGTTTATCGATTTTGAGTGGAAGGATGTTCTTACTCTACGAAATGTCAGACGAGCTCTTGGGTTGAATTAAAATTTTGAAATTGTTTGTTATGAACAGTGTTTATCTTAGAGAGTGGGGTGGTGAAAAAAGTTTCAAATGATTGTTCTGTCGGTCTCTGGATGAAAGTGTTGGCGTATGAAATGCAATTCGTTTAATTGAGAGAAGTTCCCCATCAAATAAAAATGAGAGGACATTCATGTTGAACAATTGTGACGACTTTGTCAAGTCTTGGTTCCCTCATTCTTTCGTAAACGTTTACGAAGGTATAATTGAGCAACAGGTTGTTGAATTAATAATATTGCATGTTTCAATCACTTATTTAATATGTCTATCAAGGATTGAAGAGCATAATTTAAGGATAATTTAAGGATATATTTCATACAGCTTTGCTTAAAATGTTTAAAATCAAGTAGGATTTTCTATCTTTAATTGTACAAATTGATTTTTTATATTTAGAAAATGTGGGAAGAAATGTATATTGCAAGTATATTTAACTAATGGGAGCTAAATATAGTTTCAATGGTATAAAATTTATATGATCATAAACATCAACTAATATATTTAATATTTAAGGTGAAATAAAGATGTGGTTATTTGCAGTTTTGTTAATTTTTTTAAGACCAAATCAACTTCCAAGTTCATTAAATTTTCTCACTTTCAAATAATCTTTTAGACATAGAAATTCGAATATTGATAAAGTATTTAGAAATTGTTAGGAAATGCGTGTGAGGTGGAAAAACACGTTCTCTAATTATGTTCACAATTGTTTATAAATGCAAAGCAGATCGCTTATTGCACCATATTCTCCTATAATTGAAGAATCATTTATTTGTGCCAATAATTTAAAACGCTCTAACTCCGTGGCAGCAGAATTTCGACGTCACCTTAATACTTATGACAAATAAATAAAATAGCAGTGGAATATTTTCTATTCTAATTTTCGTAAATCGTGATAAGTGTAAAAAAATCTGGTAAAAGTGTTGTGTGATACTGTGATAAATTAACAGTGAATATACTGAAAATCATATTTAAAAGCGATAAGTTCAAAAACAAGTTAGCTTCTTCCATTCAAAACGATAATTATCTAAAACTAATTATAATGATATGTTAGAAACAAGTTAGAAATAAGTTAGAAACAATTTACTGAAGTTTAATGACAAATTAACAAATGTGTTTTTCGAATTCAAAACGTTCGAAGAGAAATCAAAATTCAAACTCGAAAATGCTTTGTCTGAGTAGTGTAAAACCTCTAAGTCAATGATCTGCAAAATTTCATTACACAATTCTATATCTGTCATAAAATAGAATAGTAAAACAATATATTATATTTCATAGAATACAGAAGAACCCATACATCTTCCTTATCTATAGTATCTTGTTTCCAACTAATTATTTGTACTTTTCACAAGGAAGTTGTACAAGATCCTCCTGCACCTGAAGTGATTTTCAAGTGAATACATTTCAACGAGTAAGTTTGCTTTCCGGCTTTGAAAAACACATTGCATGAACACAAAAACACGGCTAGTTATTCGACAAGGATAATTGCGTTAGTCATGCTGTGACATCATGATATTATACACGTGACATAATCTGCAGGTGATTTTCAACGGTGTGCCTATTGGAACAGTCTCATGATTCATTGACCGAATGATTTATACATAATGCCAGAAATGTGATTATGAATTGATTACATGAATGCTACTGAAAAAATACTCTTATCAGCGTTCGTAAAGATAATCTCAAAGTTACGGCCAAATCACAAAAGAAATGGAGTATCCACTACACACGAATCGCGTGTAAAACCAGTCAGTGCAAAATACTACTTTAAATCGTAACAGATCAATTATACGCCGCAGTTTGACTCACTGCAGCTTATTACAGTTACTTTTGCTCGAATTCAGGTAAAACTTGAAAAGATTCGAGAAACGTTGAACATTCACTTGAAATATGAGTAATTCCTGTACTTACAGTAAGAAATATATTAAAATATATTATATAAAAAATAGATAAATTGCACCCACCACCAGATGTATCCTTTTCATTTTGAAAGGTGGTAAGCTGTAACGTACATTTTTGATATGCGTATTTACCGGAAGGCCTCCGGGAGGTAGATGAATGCACTTGACCTGATATCATCGGAGTTGATTCGGGGATGAACGCGGCTACCAGCAACGCACAAATGACCAATAATGCTCCGAACACAAATGGAGGACCTGGTACCAACTAAACATACATTCTCATTTAGTCGCGTGTCAGTGTTTTGCATTGTTTGTAAATGCTTTCGGTGCGAAGTCAGATATTAATTAAACAAACTTGAACATACAGAATGCATTAGTATAGATACACGAAAAACGCAAGTCGCAACCGCATAACGTATTCCAAACAATATTATAACAGACAAGTGAAAGTAAAAATATAACTAGCTTGAAAAATGGTACTGGAAAAAATGGAAAAAAAGTTACATGAGGATGTTCATGAAGTTACTACCTGAGGCATTATGTCAAGGTGCTGCGTATTGGCGGTACCCGTTTTGTTGTTTTCGTCTAGAAACGATGGTTTGATTGGAGCATCGTCGTTGAGGTCAACGTGGAAAAGGTAAAAGATAACACCAAACATAGCGGGCCCAAGGCCATTGCAAAGACCCCGCATCCCTGTCACCATGCCTTGCACCAATCCCTGCTTATCAGCGTCTGAATGCATGGACACAAATGCGGATATCGCCGGGTAAGTAATACTAGATACAGATGCGAGTACACCTGCTGCCCACATCATCCTAAAAACGGAATTCAACATTAATATCATTGTCATACACATCTACTTATCAAATTTCAGTCAGAGAGATCCTCTCAAATGGATCTTCTGACAATAAAAACTGGCCAACCATAACTGGAATTTGATTCTGGAAACCATTGTGGAACCAAGCTTGGTTCAAGTATCCACTTACTATTCCTGGATATGTTCCATGATTGGAATTCCTATTCAGGAATTCCTATCTATTTAGGAATAGTAGATTGATACTTGAACCAAAGGTTCTACAATGGTTTGCAGAGTCAAATTCCATTCATGGTTCCAAACCAGTTTTTTTTTATTAGGACATTTGTACAAAGATCTATAATCATTTTCCAATCCAAAGCGCAGGTTAATAAGATGTTCATTGGAACCTTGTGCACCTGTTGGTCGTGCCACTGATTTTTATATAGGAATCTTTTTATAGATCTTTATATCGGGGACTCCGTATGGGGTCTATATTCGATGCCAATGACTAGGTAGGAAGAGCATTTACCATATCTGCGAGCCAAAGCCGTACCACATCAATTGCAACATTTCGAACAGAAGGCCCAGCATAATTGTATGTTTACTGCCAAGCGTTCTCATAAGAGGACCTAGAACAATTTGGGCACCGACACTCAATATCCCTACAACGGCAATAAATACTGCCACCATGACGGCGGAAAATCCCATCGCTAATTTCAAGTAAACGAAGATGCAGCTGTATTGCCCCGCCTCGGGCAAGTAGCTTAAAAATACCGTGACGCATAGCATCAAAATCGTGTGATCTTTCCCAACCTGGAAGACATACGTCGGTTAGTGCGAGTTTTAATGGGGTTTGGATGGAGTTGGGGGGTTTTTTTTTGAGTCGTTGAGGAAACTTTACCTTCCCTAATGCTGCAAAAGGATCGGCTTGTTCCCAAGATATCGGGGCAGGTGGGCGAGCTTTTTCAGGCAAGCTTTCAGGTACAGCTACCATTATAAAAAAAACATCTAAAACTGCGATAGCAGTCGCCAGCGCGACCACTAGAGTGTCTCCGTACACGGCTAATGTATAAGCTCCGAGAGCAGGACTTATCACCATACTCGCTGCAAATGTGGCAGACACCTGCAATCGAGAGATGATTGTATTAGTATTTTCCTTAAGTGCAATGGGATTACCCTAATAAAACCATTGAGATTGGCTTATTTCAGAGTACTTAATATCATTTTTTTATATATATTTTAAATATTTGATATGATATATTTTATATTTATATTTTTTTTATTTCATGATGTAGTAGTAATTGCCAAAATCAAAAATAAAAATGTTCGAAATGTAAGAAAAATGGTATTAGTAACATGGATATATATAAATAAATTGTACACGTTTGGGCTTTACTTAAAACGTTCAAACTGCAATCATCCTCAATTATCAACTCAAATGTCAGTTTTCATACATTGTAACAGCGTCTGCTGAGTCAAAGGTGGATATTTTTATGTTACAAATCGACTTTGCAAACTTCATTTATAAGTTGGCGCATTGTTAATTGCATCAGATATATGAATATGCACGTAAGGCCTGAATAAATAAGCAGATCGCGAGCGAATCTCAATTTTACAGGTATCCATAGAGAAAGATATGGATGCATATTTACTAAGTATAGACTGATATGATTTGCTGCCGATCGATGAGATTGTATTGTTTATTATACAAAACGAACAAAACGATATGACTGAGTCATGCGAAATCTAGGAAATAAAACAAACATTCAGAAATTCTTTTGCGTTAACTTGGGCTTATGCAACTTTAATTTGCAAATCGATCATTCTAAGGTCTTTAACCTTTTTTCGCGAGTTTCTTGTTGCCTATAAAGATGTGACGTATCATGTGGTTGTGCACATTTTTAAATGCTATACGTAAAAGGGAATAAATGTTACGTAAAAATAACCACAATTAGAACGAGCAAGGACGAATCGTAAGGTTTCTTTATTTTTGTTAAGATTAGTTAATTGGCTGATCGATTTTTTAGCAATGACAAAACGCAAAGTTGAAACTGCAATTTACTGAACATGATATTTAGTTGGAAATTGGCGCTTGAAGAAAAAATTAAATCTGAAGAAATGATTCCAAATTAGCTTATTCTCAGTTGCTGCAGATATAATGCAAAGCTTATTATAGACAAGCAGACTTGGACTTTAAAATTAAGTACGCTCATGTCCGAAATAATGTGGATTGCCACAGTATTCCATCATGTCGTAGACTTGATTAGTTCTCCACATTAATAAAATACTGCCATTTCAAGTTCTTTCTCAACATATCACAATTAAACTCAATGTCATTTTAAGACACAACTCTACTTAACGTGATACAATGTTTTTTTGCAAAGTTTCCTCTTAAATAATTCAGTTTCAATGTGTACATGCGAAAAAATACAATATTAATCAACTTCAATTCTATGAACTCAAATTTACTTTGTCAAGGATGCTAAATTGTAAGTAATGAAATGAAGGAAAAGTAATCAAATACTGTTTTGTCTTTATTCGATTATACACAATTTTGATTCCTTCACAAAGTAAGAGACGCTACATTTTTTTCGTTGACGCGTCAGTTTTTTTCCAGGTATAAATTCTTTCCTCAATTGAAATGTGCAATATCACGTAAATAAAAGTCGTTAAAACATTGTTTTAACGACTTGATTGCAAATCTATCGTTAACATGCTGTCAAACATTCAGTTTCCCAGAGTTAATGTATTTTTAATTTTTTTCTCAACGATTCTTCCAGTTCCTTAGAATAACGAGCTCTTATACGATGATTCCATACAAAATCTTTAATTCATCATTCATCGTTTCTTTCCAAACATCTAATCAGCAATTTCCTCATCGCACATTTTTATCCCAAAAGTTTGGAAATTCAGAACCCGAGTTTTCGACTGAAAAACATTCTCATTCACTCTCGAGACTCGAACGAATCGAATTCCCTCTAACTCTCCAACAATGGGCTTGATATAGGCTATCGATATATCTCCAAAAACAATGAGCCAGACAAAGACAGACATACTCGTGACTAACCATTCAAACAAACCTCGTGGAAATGTGTCATTAGCCTATATCAGCCCAGAGTGCAATTGGGTGCAAAAACTGGTCTTACCAAACCGTACGCGAGTGATCGTTGGCTCTCCTCGGTGACGTCGGCAACGTATGCAAACACTACTGAGAAAGTACACGCGAAAACACCGCTAATGGATATCATAGCGAAGAACCACCAAGTGTTGATGCTCATAAGGGGAATGGGGGCACAGGTGAAGGCGACCGTGATGAGCAGGAAAAATTTTCGGCCCCAGACGTCGGAGAGCGCGCCGATCAGCGGGGCCGAGAGGAAAGACAGGATACCTTTGATGCCCATTATCAGACCGTTCATAAGGAACGTGTGGTCCGGAAACGTCTCGTTCAATACTGAAATTATTGGCATCGTCAGCAGCCCCCAGGCGAAAAATTCCAGGAATATCACGACCAGTGCATGGTAGACGCTCGCTTCTCCAACCCCGGAGCTCTGCAAAGTGAAACAAAGGTTTAATGAAAAGAAAATATTTTTTCTGAAGGTGTTGGGAAAGGAGATAGCTTACGGGTTACTATTTATATTTACTGTTATTGTTTTGGGGAGGAGAGTAAACAGTAAATGAGGGATCCAAACATTGCTGTTTATGTTTATATCAAGGGTGACATTTAAGGTTTAGTATTCAGTAGGTTAAATGCACGGTTTAAGTTTCTACAACGTAGGTTTCGAGGAACGAGTAATTTGAGGTAATTGAAGAGCTGGGTCAAATAGTCTGAGTATGAGGATGGCAAGTAATCTGATTCCCAATTCTGGATGGAAAATATAAATTAATGTTACACTGTTTTGAAGTAGTGTTGTACTGGTTTTTCCTGGTGATTAAAAAGAATTGGATAAAGTTGATTGCAACTGTGCGGTTCGGTTATTTTAATCTTCAATTGTAATCTTCAGCTGAGAAGCGACTTGACGATTCATTACTAAAACATTCATTTAAGGATATGTGGTTGTGGACAAATGCAGTTTTGAAAACTGAAGAACAGAAAACGAGACAAATTGTTTGCAAGATATCTCTAAGGTAACTATAAAATTCAGGTGTCATTAAAAGATGGATAGTGGCAGTAATCCAGTAAAATTTGGTAGACACGAAGCCTGTTATGAATCTTTAATTGAGTTATAGATTGTTTCATTCAATTAAAAAGTTGACTACTGCTAAGTGACTTTAAGGACGATTGCAACTTTCCTCAACAAAGCACAGATATTCACCAAAATATTAGAATTTAATATAATAAAGTGCAATTAACTAATTTGATGTAATAATTGAATCGATAAACTGACTAAAAATTAAAAAAAAAAGATTACCAGTAAAATCACAACTTTTACTCCGGATTTATTACTAAGCACAATAAACATTTAGGAATTAAAAGAATGTGTTTTTTATCTCAGTTTTAACAGCACTATATAATTTATAGTGACCTGAAAAAAATATGTTATAAATATGTTTCGTTATAATTAAAATATGTTCATAGCAATAAAATAATATGTGATATGGTTTAGTTTTATGATATATTTGCAACTAATGTAATTTATATGCATTACCTTTGGAAAGAATTTGTATATTGCCATTGGTAATTGGAAACAATGTCACAGAGAATTCAATTTCAGAAACAATTTTCACCATTCAATGAATGCTCAAATCAAACTGTGGCAAAAGTATCAATATTTCCCGACATTCTTAAGAGTTAACAAGTTTCGATATTTCACACAAGCTTTCTACAATATACTAATATCTTCAAATGCGTTGACTTATTCATCCTCCGTTTGAGCGACATTAAGCTTTAAAAAATATATACATGCAGATATCTGATTAGATAACTTGGACTACTGTCACAGTAACTACGGTCACCAACTTTGCTTTTCAATTTATATAATGCAATAGATGGTCAGAAATTATTATATAACAGTATGAACTTCGATATTGAAATTACAGAGGAGAATCAACTCTAATATGTAAAGAAAACTGATACAATCACGTTCCCAAAAATTCCGATAGTGTATATATTCTGCTGCTACATAAGCCAAGTCATTAATAAAAGATCCCAAAATGGACTAAATTGTTGTCATTAATGACAGGCTTGTTACTGTAAGATAATCATTAAAATAGTTTAACATTTCAAAATTATGAATATCTAAGAAAACATTGTAATTTAACTTCAAATCACAAACAATAAATTACTTTCCCGATAATTACATTGCAAATAGCAATTAATTCATTTACTAACTGTCTTTAACTCAAGAACTAAACTCTCCAGCGATTTCATTGGCAATCCACTTTTCACACTCTTCTCAACTATTCGCCCACCAGCCTCCGAAATATAAAACCTTAACCTTCTACATCCTCAAATCCACTTCTACATTTCCAACCAAATCTATCCACCTTCACCCATTCTTACAAAACTGCAAGCGCAACTTGACTTGCCGCGAAACTATTAATTGATTTACTCGTCCCCCGAATGCTTAAATGCAAGTAAACTAAATGATATATCGATCACATGCAATACCCGCAGCCTATATGCGGTGCAATAAATAAAAGCACATTCTCCGTTTCAACAACAAACCCACCCCCTGCCGCAGTGCCGCAACACCATTTCCAATTTACCTTCCAATTTCCCTTTCAATCAATACTCCCATTTTGCATAAACAACACTGTTAGTTTTTCTGAATTAAAAACTAACAAACTAGAAATAACGGGTTCTATGAGAATGGTTTAATTTTCTCACTTCTCCCATTTATTTTTTGAAAACTGACATATAAAACAGTATATTTTAGTGGAATATTTACATGCTGTTTTGGAGGTAAGAAAAACCCTGCAAAATTTAGCAAAAACCATTTCTTTAAATAAATAAATAAATAAATAAATAGTTAATTGATTAATAAATAATTAATTGGTCATAAACCTCAAACAAATAAATAAAAAATAGATTGACTGAACTGAAATTTGGCTTCAGGAATTTAATTCTCCCAAAACTCAAGAACGAACTCTCCTTCAAATTGTTCATTTTCCTTCACATTCCCACAAACTCAAAACACCCTAACTCCATGAACATAAACACATGACATCCTCCTGTGCGGACCCATATAAACACCCCCTTCTATATATAACCTCCACCGCTGAACCAACCCGAACTAATAAGGGCAGCCTATCGATTGCGCGAATTCCGAAACTCGGCCCTTTCCCCCGTCCCTCTTCCCTTCCGAAAACCCTCCTCAAACCGGTTACGCCGTTCTGGCTCGGCTGACCTTGAGATGTTGGTAACAGCGTTGCCCGAGCGTGAGGGACGGGCCGGGCGGGAGCGTCGCGCCGTCCTGGCAGCTGCGCGGCTCGGCGCCGCAGGGCCCCTCGGTCGCCGGGGCGCCCTTCGCCCCCGGGGGCATGACCGCCTCGCGAACTAGCGCGGCCTCGGCATGCTGAGTCCCGCGCCTGCCCGTGACGTCACCTCGCGGAAACGCGCCGCGTTACGGCGGCGCGCGGGCGTCGGGCCCAGCGAGCGCCAGCCGGGCGCCACCCTGGCACCACCGGGTCATCGTCGCGCGCGGCCCCGCGCCGACGAATCGCGTCAATGTCACGCGCGGCCCGCCGCCGCGGCACAGACCATCTACGCCGTTCGACCGTGCGAGCGTGCCCGTGCCAGAGCGAACCGAGCGACGCCTCCCGAACCGTGGCGAGCGCTCTTGCGGACTGCATGCGCGCCGCGGCTCCACGCAAGAGCACGGACCGCCGCATTGTCGGACTCGGCCACCCCCTCCCAAGATATCACCCGATATTCGATATATCGGCGCAAGGAGGGGCGAGGAAAGGCGGCCGAAGCTTTGTGCCAGCTGATTCGAGGGGGGAGGGGGTCCGGGTTTTTGGGTTGGGATTGGAGGGTTGTGGTATTTGGGGAGTTGGAGGGACATGAATGGCCTATTAAAAGTAGTGGAATTAGGCCTAGTGCATATTAGAGGTGGGGTGGATAAAATCCATGTAGAAACACATAGATACAAATAGAACTGACCTCTATTTCTATTAGTATCTATGTGTTTCTATGCGGTATTTGTCTGAGGAATGTCAAATATGTAAGAATTGTATCTAATTTTTAACAGGGTGAGTTGGGGGGATTTGAATTGGATTTGGTTTTATTTTATTTGGGAGTTGATGCAGTGACAGTGTATTGAATTGAACTGGAAAAGGGATATATAGAATTTGAAGCGAATGGTTTGAATTATGGTGAATTGAGTGTCTTGAAGGTAGTTAATTTACTATTAATGGGTGGTTTCAATTACGAGTGATTATTTTCGCTTTTATTATTATTATTATTATTATTATTATTATTATTATTATTATTATTATTATTATTATTATTATTTAGAGAGAGAAAGAGATTTGGAGTAAGATTAGAAAATATTCAAGCAGTATGTAGAATTATTGATTTCTTTTGATTTCTCTTTCTGCAGTATAATAGATATAGTGCATATATTCGCGATAGAAGGCAGTTAAACTACGAGTTAAATAAAAAAGATAAAATCCCATTACATTAAAATTAGTTCAAGTTATTATGTAATGTGATTAAAAAGTCAATTGAAAGGAAGTGAGAAAGTCAATTGAAAGTAATTGAAATGCAGTTGATTTTTATTTTATTGTACTTTTTAGTCTTCTGTGAATTGGGAGATATTAGTCAGATAAGTGGTTGAAATCAATGTATGAAGATGGCAAATGTAGTTCATTTGAATGAAGATGGATTGAAGTACGTCAAGAAAAATAACATTGACGAAAAACGCCAAATTAGTATGGTAATTGATAGTGTTTAGTGTGACTTGTTTGAATGGCCAATTTAAGCGAATTGAACGTATAACTTGGTTTACGTTTGTTCGTAGTCTGTTGTCAACAACAGTAATATGCGAGGATCGAGTCGAAGAGTTAGTCCATCAAAATTTAAAAGCGTTTTAGAAGAATTGGTATGATTAAAATTTTTTTTATTTTTGAGTAATACGAGTCTTGTCATGGTAAGCATGGGATATATATGCTTCTGAAAAAAGTAAAGAATAAAATTAGAGCAGGTTTTACTTACTGACATTGGCTAAATTGGGCATTACGATAAATTTGGATAAAATGGATATTTTATTTCGTCAACCAATTCCTTTCCTGTAAATTGGATTCATTAACTTGCTTTTGCTTATTAAATTTTCGGATTTTTCAGGTTTTTCAAGTTTATCCGACTTTAGATATTCTGTGGCAAGTGTTCCATAAAAGGGAAACGGGTTTCTATTCTGCTTGGAATAATAAGCTTGTATTCTTGCGAAAAAATTATGGTAATCGAAAATGTTCAAACAAGGTCCAAAAATGGGTGAGATTCACTGGAAAAAAATCAATCCGGTCAACGGCAAATTTTACGTTATGTAACTGATAAGAAATTATACTTAGTTGAGCAATAAAAAATGTATAGGGAATTGCTTCAGTCGTTTGTTAGATTAACTCAAATCTATTGGTGATTCAACATGAACAATCGGGTGATTCAGCAAATGTTGGTATGCTTATTCAGTTTTTGATTATACGATTAGAAATCGATAAATTAAAATATTTTGATGGCAAATTAAAAATAGTCGAATCACCTTTTTTCAACACAGGAAATGTTTGCCAAATCAGTTTGTCTGAAATTAATTTGATAGGTGCCAATTCTGTAGAGAAAACTATAACTAATGGACAGTAAAAATCAGACTTATTCTATTTTTCTAAAGTAACACTGAACTTGAGATATTTTTAACACTGAAATATTTGGTTGAGATATTTTTGGTAAGAGGCGTTTCAATCATTTTTTAAAGAAGCTTCTTTAATCTATGAGAAATAGGATGTTGTGCAACTGATGGGAAATGTTGGGAACTTAAGATGAGAAAGTTGGCCACTGAGTTGGAAACACCAATTGTTTGTAAATTAGAGATGAAGTTTGTATTAATTGGAAAATTATTTATCTTGACCAAGAAATAATTGTTGAAAAAACTGAATATTATTCAGTAAAAGAGTTGAATATTGGTAACTTTGATTTAAATATTTAAAAAAAAATCATACTCTTACACAATATAACTTTACTTTATTTTAGAAACATGAGCAAATATAAAATCAAAAGACTATGATATTATCAACATTTTATGAATCTTACCTCTATCTTAGTTCTGAAAGCTAGTACGATATACCAAGAATATTACTACAGGCTAAGATAAATTTAACAACAGTAAATATGCTTAGATGGTAACGCAAAATCTTTTGCAGCTTGCAGATCTTTGATAAGTTACTTTTTCTTGTACATTTAGGTGGTTTGGATTAATTTTGTACTTTGGTCTTTAAATTGTTTGTAATGTAGTGAAAGTGTGGTCATGCGGTCCAAACTTGATTTTTGAGGAAGATAATCAAAGTTTAAGAGTATAAAAAATAAAAATGCAAAAATGTTCAGTTAAGTTTATAACATGTTTAATTAAAATTAGTACGACATATAATAATCTTAATTAAAATCTCAATTGCTCTTTTCACTCTCACGCTCTCTCTCTCTCTGTTACATAAAGTCACTTAATGTAATTACAATTTTTGGTCACTCACATGATTTGTATTCTATGCTCAATACTGAAACAGGTGATTTCAGTTTTCTTTTGTCATAAATTGATCATTTAGAAGATTGTGAAATATTATAAGAAATACATTATTTATTCTACATTTAATTAATGTGAAGAAGTATAACAATCAAAATAGATTACAATATAATGATTTTGAATTTCGACCTAATACTTTAAAAGAGCATTATTTTTAAATCATAGATCTTGATAAGAATTACACAACTGTTTATATACCACTTTTGCACTGATTGTGATTATTATATTCAGAGTAACATTTATTCATGAAGTTTTTAATATGATTTAATTATAACTCAAAGAAAAAATTTATTCTAAATACAAAATGTTTTATTTAACAAATATGCATATTACAAATTCATACTACATAACATTCTTAATTAGTTTTAATGTCGAAATAAAATACATTACTATGCTTAAACCTGATCAACAGATAATAGAAATTATCCATTATCCATTTAGATCTTCAATTTTATTTTCATATTTTATCTTACAGATTCATACGTTCCATAAAACAATTTTAATATTGAATATTTTGATCGATTGTTTGATCATTCAATATGACAAATATTCAAATAATGTAATTTAATCAAATGTAACAGAACAATGACTAAAGTATAACTTTTCATTACTATCAGTAGATCTAGGTAATTGTTCCTCTTTGCAAAATGTTGTATGAAATCAGATTCCTGAAGATTCCGTGTACACAATATTGAATTTTACTGATTTTTATACAGAAAACTCAGTTAAATTTACATAACTGAAAATGACTTGTCAATTTTGCATCATTGTTGTATATTTATTTTATACTTGCAAACTTAATTAACCATTTATAACCATCATTTATGGCTGAAAGGATGTCATTCCATTCATTCTATGTGAACATAGCAACACCTGTATGCTAGTCCCAATACTGATTAAATCTACTTATTCTCTCTCCAGTCAAGACTCTGCCAAGTGATCAATAAAACTAATCTATTGAATAGCTAAGTTTTTGTTTGCATCTAAACAATAACTAATAAAACCATTGATAAACATGTCAGTTAAGGTTATATCAAATTTTGTTATAAATCCACCACGCTTGTCAAAGGTTTACGCATGCGTTGGATTATCACCAGGGAGGTGGAGATGTAAGAGTTTGGCCCCTTCTTGTGATTTGGATCGACGAGCCAAATGGAGGAGACATGGTGTAATTTAGTTTGGATCCGACCTTCCAGTGACGTGTGATTGGGGTGTATGAATGACACATGAGTGTGGAGAGTTGGTCAACTCGATTGTGGCAATAAAGCACAAGATCATAAAACTGAAGAAGACAAAGACTTTTCGCAACTTTTTTACCCAGTTATTATGAATCAGCATGAACATGGCTGAATCAAAACGTAATTGGTTCTGCCCAAAATGAAAAAGAGCTGTCTGAACAAATAAATTAAATTCGTATAACAATTTGACTTTCAGATATTATTCAAATGTTACTCAAACATTTCGTCACCAGTTTATCATCAATTGTCTGTCCATGTTTATACATATTGTTATTAAAACGATATCAACTCAATGAGGTACTAATCACTTTTACCTGTGAAGCATCTGACAAAAAGACAAACTGTTGTAGACAAAAGTACACAGTGTGAATCCTATCTAATGATACATTCACAACATGTATAGATATAGAAACATGATGAAACCGTATCTTATCGTTATAAAATTATTGACAAACTTTATTTGTCAGTTAATCACGCTATTAATCCCCTATTTTCTGTTATGAATATTGTACTCTTCCTTACCACACAGTAAGGAAGAGTAACTCTCATGTTTATAAATGTTTAGAAATCAACCTGACAATTTCCATTGTCAAATATGATAACATACAAAATCACAAAATTGCTCATTTAAACCAAATGAATATCTTCTGAATAAATAAGAAAACAAGAGGTTCTATGAAATCATTGATCTTGGAACAAAATCACTCCGAAAGTTTTTCTCAAAAACTTTTGGAAATTTTGTCTCCACTACTATCCCTCCAAAGTACCCGCAACAAGGTCCCTAGTTGCGCTCCTGTCATTGCATGCGGAACATAACCCCAGCTTCTTAACCTAAAAAATCCGCAACCAAACTCTTCCCCAGGAGATATCCAATCTCCAGACAAACTTCCCAACCTGAAAATCCACCCCCAAACACCCTCCCAACCCACCTCCTCAAACATAAACCTCGCATCATTAATTAGACAAAGAAACACAACCTTTTTGTCGCCACTCGTCCACTCATCGCGACGACTGATAACTGCCTTGTTTGTCAGCATATTGGACAAATTCGTCGCCGACGAAGAGACATCGACACGGTCCCCAAGCTCTTCTTTCAACTTTTTAACTCGAACAACTCAAGAAATATCAGCCCGACCGATCTCACACTCTCGCTTCGCCACCTTTCATTATCAAAACAAACGCCGAAGCCGAATAACATTAAAACTGATCAAACTTAGCCGTCGACCGTCTCTCCCCTTTTGCTCTCGCAGACACTCGGCTGATGTTCGTGTTGACTCGGGCCGAGTAAATAAACAAACCGCCGACGGGAACTTTAACCTGCGCGACGAGTGGCAAAAAGTGCACTGTGACGTGCGATTGGGACAGCGGGACGGGGGGCATAGGGGGCACGGGGGGACGGAAACGTGCAAGCGCAAACTAGAGTGAGTCTGTGGTACTACCGTGATCACTCCATCCTTCATGATTGATTTTCGACTTCGGATGATCATACCGACGACCTTCTTTGAAACCTTGGCGGGCATACTCACGCACTGCGCGCACAAGCTCTTGCGTTTCTTTAATTTCATTAATGTCTAGCTAATTGACGGGACGATGTGAGCCATTGTCGCGCGAGCCGCGAACACACCAACCGACCGACCGACCCTCAGACCGCGCCACTCATCGCGACCGACGACTCGATTCCGAGACGAGGATTGTCGTTCGGGACGATGCAAATCATAACGGAGCCCAAGTCGACCGAGTCTGGCGGACGGCCGCGGAACTGACGGCTCGGGGACGCGAGAGATTACCGGTGACAGGTGGCGCCAGGTGAGACAAGCGTCTAAACTCAAGTGAAAATCTTGGAATTTCTTGTTGTCCTTTTCTGGCACACGCGATTTCGTGTAGGAACTAGCGCCATCTTCGCAGATTTTCCCACTTTGGAACTGCAGTTTGAGAACCGTGGCTATAGGTGGCGCTGCGAAAATGGCGGTCTCAGATGAAAATTTGGAGGAAGTGGAATTGATTTGGGATTTGGGAGAGAAATGATGGGTTTGAATGGGAGGGATGTTTGGGAGGGAGGGAAACGATAGTTTGGGTTTGTGGAGGTTTTTAAAATAATTTCGAGGGGATTGGGCGATTGGGAGTTTTGGGGTTAGTGTGTGGGTAGATGAGCAAAGCAGAGAGAGAATTTCGGATTTGAGTTTATTTCTTGAAAAGTGGTATAATGGGTTTACAAAATGTAGTTAGGTATTGTTACGTGATGTTTTATTGGCCTTTGGAAGTCGAAATAATTTGTCATTTCAAATTGTTTTGTTCTGTTAACTTTGTAATCTTCTATTCGCAAGCTTTCACAGTTTTAGTTCACGTTCTAGTGTCAGATCTGTTACGGAACCAAACTGATCGAAAAACAATTGCTACTTACACGAAACAACATCGAAACGTTTTCCGGGTGCTCAGTGCATGCAACTTTTTACCGGATAACGTTAACTGCCATATTTGATTTGCAGTATCCTCTATAAACAACAGCTTTACCTACGTTCAGTCTTTTTTCTACATTATCGACAGTTCTACAGTACCCCATTCAATATAGTAACGCATAATTACCAAAAATAAATCTTAATAAAATCGTCATGAAAATATTCTGGTAACCAGATTTTCATAAATTTTATGCATATTTTATATAAATCGTATACATGACGTTAGATAAAATTTACATAAAAAATGAGTCCACACTGAACTGCAAATTGACATAAATTAACTTGGTATCTCAAAAAAGGTGTTTTTAACAATTCTTTAAAAATAAATTTCTTTTCGTAAAGGATTTGTGTAAATATCAATTAAAGATGTATGTAAAAGAAAAAAGGTTTATGTAAACACTATGAAAATGGTTTGTCTACATTTTGGAGCTCAATACGGACTTATCTTTTAATCTAATTTTATGTAAACTGTTTTTTACTTATTTCGCGGCTATCGGGGTATCAAGACTTTTCAAAAAACTTTTTACATTCCACCAAAAAGACTCTTATATCCACTCCATTCCTAAACTCAATTTCAAAATCCCCGCGCGACTCGACCGCCCTCTACTCAGCCCCCGCCTAGCCCTCCCCCGACTGACGTCACTTCCGCCGTCACTGCGCCGAGGCCCCGGCTACCAACGAGCGACGTGCCACACTTCCTTCTCCTTCGTTGATTCGTCCGGACGTACGCTCAGCACTCCGTACGCCCGCTGTCAGCGTCCACTGATCACTTAATCTCGAGACCTTACGAAGCCGAAGATCGATCGTGCTACCATGTACACGCGAAGCAGGCAAAGCGGCACCAATTTTAACCAAGGTAAGTGCGCCGACATTCAATTAACTATTCCGTCGCCGACTTTTCCTTTTTTGTTTCTTTTCCCGGAAACGCGACAATGGCGTGGCGGCGTCGCTTTTTTGTTCCAAAGTGGCGTTCCGCCGAAAACGCCGAACCCCGGGCGAAATGACGCCGAAATAGGTGCGCGCGGAAATCAATACGACGCCGGTCGGGCGATCAATCAATGGCGGCCGGAGAGCGCCGTAACTAAGCTGCACAAAATGGCTGGCGCCGCGCCGCGGCGGTCGATACTTTTAGATTTTACATGAGCCAAGTTACAGCGACCCGAGTTACGGTCACTTGGAAACTAGTTTGTATCAAATATTCATCCGCCATTTCCTTACGAATTATCGATCGCGGTTTTCGGTTGTCGCGCTTTCGAAGAATTGAGGGGCAATAATAACTTTTTCGGATTCCTGGAAACGGGGCGTGTTTTGATGTTTCGTTTTGGGTAAATTCCGGTTTTTGTGTTTGCTCCGAAACCGAGACGGCGTTATGCCCCTCCCCTTCCATTAGATAGATACATGCTCCTTTATTGCAGTTAGGATTCTTGGTGTAATGCGGCATTTTGTACGTGACTATATATATAGGATTACAGGCGAAGCTGCAGTGGATAGACTGATGTAGAAGCGGATTATGTTTAATAAATGAAAAAATGTATTCAGTGGCGATATAATGGATGTTTCTGGAATAATAGAGGGTGTACTTTTCATTTTGAGTTTGAACATTTTGTGTTTCTTTTTTTCTTGGAAAGGGATATTTGGAGATTAAGGAAATGTTTGTTATCAGTTAACACTCAGAAATAATTTCTTGAGAAACATGTATGCTGTGTCTCTTAAAAAGCAATTATTAAAAGGGAGATAATATTATTTATATTAAGTAAAAGACAAATAAAAGCATTTTCACAGTTTATGGCTTTGTCATTTCTGTTTATATTCTAATTAAGAAGGAAATCGATTTTTTTTTCGTTTTAGGCCAAAGACCAATGAATAATCAAACGCCGGGGCAGTTCCAAGGGCAAACAACCGTAAGTTTACATGCTTTCTAATACGTTTTCATTTTAAGCATTAGTAATGTATACATAGATTCATATTTACTATATACTTACATTGAAATTAATTATATTTGTGCATTTTTTAATTTTATACATTATTATTATGGGAGTCATGCCAAAATGTATTACGTCTTCAGCAGTTCTGAGGTATTTTGGTATTTCAACATGTATTTACTTAGGCCAATCATTAAATTTTTCAAGAAAAATTGAATTTGTCCATAAAATGTGTAAATATTATTAATGACAATAGTATACATAGTATAGTGTAACATTATTTTATGCTATGTGATTATGATGTTCAACTCTTAACTACTGAGCTATAGTTTTTTAGAGTCTCTGAAACGCCAGTTTATATAACTCCACAATTAACAAATTCATTAAAACATTTGTTACGACTTTGTCCTTTCAGTGACTGTAATCATTTTAACGACCTTTTTCACCATGCAATTCAAAAGAAATTGGCATTTCCGGGACTTTAATGAAGTAGTTAATAGTTGAAAACATCAATATTACAGTTCTTCCGTACATGTCTGAGCAACTCTTATTCCGTCAGATTTACAACGGCAAGTAAACAAGCAGATCAAATAACCGCACACGTTATTGATGCTATTACTTCCAAAAAACATACAACCAAAAAGAAGGTTATTGTCTGTCAACATTACTATCACAAAACACTTGGATTTGACTGTGATGAATTCCGGCATAGATCATTCGATATATGTTGATACACTTATAGGGTCGAATGCTGGGTAATGTTGAAAACAAACAGGTGAATGAGTAGTTCATACTCCAGCTTGGAGCATTTAACGAGCGCAAAAGTCTGAAATAATCTGACAAAGCATTGTTACAATCTTTTCTCTTCAAAATGCTCTGACAGAAGAGTATAGAATGCCATCCTTGTTTCCCATCAATCAAGGCCTAAAACAGTGCCTTGCACAACCCCCGTTTAATCCTATAAATTAGGTCAGATTCATGTCTTTAAAGTCAAAGTCGTCTTCTAGGGTGTCCAGCGTAACCTCCATCTCTAGCTTTTTCACTCCAAATCGGACTATCAGTAACTTTTGCATTCCACCTTCCACCCCCAGAATCAAGACGTCGAGTCTGTAAATAAACGTTTCAGTAGGCCCTTTTACCAACAATCGCTCGGCACCCTGCGTTTGACAAAAGAAACTCAGTACTTCCAGTGTCCGGTTATAGTAAACGTGCTGAAGGGGTGCCTGTACTTGCATGTACTAATTAGTGGTCCCCGCCCCCTCCCCTGCCGACGCAGGCTTTAGTAGCTATACAACAATACCGAGGATGTGCATTCTGCCAGGGGCAATTTCGCCAGTTGCCTTCATAGCGTGAGCCGGCATGAGCCGTTCCCTCCTGATTTCGTAGCAAACTCGTGCCTAAGCAAGTTTGATTGATGTGCATACTTTTGCGAATTCATCGGGTACGCCGTGCTGATCACGACTGGCATACATGAATTTGCAGGACTTGCATCGGCAAAGGTCTTCCCTGTACGGAACGCGACATCAAGCCAAGTCCAATGACCAGAGCTGCAATTACCAGTCTACCATGACCCCCTCCTCAGGTCAAGGCCCAGCTCACTCTATATGTAGATTCGTATCTGCAGCTCTGGTCTTGCTTGATTCCGGGTAACCCACTATCAGCAAATAATATTAAAAAATCCATGAAACAATTTATTGTAATATTCTAGCAACATTTTTAAAATATTGATATTACGATTCTTTTATTACTATTACTTAATATTATTCGCTGATAGGGCACCCTGGACCGGTTGCTTGCATGTCCACGTCTCATACAAGTAAAGACGTGCGAGAACTTAAGGTCTGACTGCTCGATAAGCAACTATAAGCAACCTGGCTCAGTCATGAGTTGTGGGCTCGATCGAGCGAAAGGGGAACCCGCTCGGGTCTCCGTGGTCTATGAAGGCAGCGTTAGGTTGCATTCGAATCAATGCATATGTGACGCTGGGCCTTGGTGAGGATAGCGCAACCGTAGAGGTTCCTTGTGTAGCGGCGAAACCCACCCTATGTTTTTAGTTTACATCACAACAAGGCAATTATCAATCAACGCCCCAGAAGACCCAGGGCAACTACACTGGCAATGTGCAAAACTCGCAGAATCAGTTCAAGAGCCAGCAGCCGCAGACACCAACTCAGCAGCCGCAGCAGCAGATGGTTAAGCAGCAGCAGGGTATGGTAGCTAAGCCCGTGCAGCAGCAGCAGAAGGCTCCTGCCACTCCGCAGCAGCAACCGCAGCAGCAGCAGCAGATGATGCAGCAGATCAAGCAGAGCCCTCAGCAGCCGCAGACCCCGGGCACCCCGCAACCGCAACGTCTCAAGCCAATCTTGAAGCAGACTCCCGCACCTGGCAATGTGCAGTCACCTGGACCGCAGCAGCAGCAGCAGCAGCAGCCACAAACTGGCACTCCTGCCGCTGCCCCGGCTACCCAGGTGCCGGCAAATCAGGCCAATAGTGGCGAGAACATTGTGGAGGGAGAGGGCGGAGAGAAGATGGAGTTCGACGCAGATAACCAGCCGATCAGACGCTGGAAACGCAAGGCTCCTGGCTGTAAGTGTGGCTGGATTTTGGGGATGGTTTGGGGGAAAAGAGTATGATATAAGTATTGAGTACAGATGAAGCTGAAACTAACAGACTATACACTGAGGATAATATGGGTGACTTTGAGTAATTCCAACTCCTTTTTGAGTTGAAAAGCGCAGAACTCGAAACAGGAGTCAAAACAACTCAAGAAAGGAGTAGAACCAACTTGGAAATGGAGTAAACGATGCATAGGTTGTGTGGTCAAAAGTTGTTTCAACTCTAAATTAGAATTATTCTGATTCTAAATTGGAGTTGCTCCAACTCGAAATTGAGTTATGTGCTTTTTAATTCTGGATAGAGTAGAATCTACTCGTTTTGAGTTGTTTTTACTAAAATCTAGTCAAAACAACTTTTATCGAGTTGTTCCTACTTGAACAATTTCTCTCAGGGCAGTTGAGCAGATTTTCAGAAAAAGTAATTATTTTTTGTAAACATTAACAAAATTTGTATTATAAAGTCATAAATAATTAATATTTACACTAAAAACAATGCACAATTAATGACGAAAATAAATTATGAACTGCACATTATTTGTCTAAAGTCTGTTAGACTATAGTCTGTCAGATTCAGCTTTATTGAGTACAGGGAGAAAGTAAGGGTGGGATTAGGCACTTTCCGGGAGAAATCAATGACTCATTAATTTTTGTCGGTGTGAAGTAACGTAGATGCTAACGAAGCTCGAAACAGATGCTTATAACAGATGCACACAGCAGCTGCTGTTTAGTCTTTTAAGGGGACTGGCAATTGGAAAATAACGAAAATGAACATGAGTAGGAAGAAAGTTGGTTTAGAAGTGAGAGATCAGAAGCATTTTGGAACTTGTATTTTTTTACCCTTTTTAATTTTTTTTTAACTTATTTCTGAAGATGACTAAAAGAGGAACCTAAATTATCAGGAACAAAAGAATATGGTATTTGATGGAAAAAAGAGGAAAGATGTCTGTAATCAAACAAATTTGTATATTAAAAAATCAGCCATATATGATACAAGCTGCATCGGTAACTTTAATTCTGCCTGCATATTGAAATGAATTTAAAAGATTAGGAAAGAATATTGGATTAGGTTAGGAAACAACAATATAGATACGTTGTATGAGCATATGTAAAGCTACAAGTCAACTGAAATGAATTCTTTATGACATAATCGGTAAGGGTGATAAATAAGAGCATAAGTGTATACAGAGAAAAGAATATTGTAGAGATGAAGGTATACATTGTAAAACCAAGGAATATTACACATAGAAATTTTCTTTACTGCAGACTGTAGCTAAAATATGGCTTTTAGCAATTATAGTCAATGTTGTTCTAAATAATGCTCTAGTTGTAGTAGTAATATTCTTCTCATAGGTAGCTACAAAACCGTTTACAGTTTTATTTGAACTTTTTTCTCGGGATAATTTCTTTTACCCAATGAGATGATTGGATACATTTGTTAGCCAATGATGTCGATGAAATTGTATGATCTGTACAGTAAAGTACAATTTTCTGAGGAAAGCATCTCTAAAGATTAAATTACAATTTTATTTTTAACATCACGGACAATATTGATTAAATATTTTACTCACTGAATGAGTATTTACGACTTCATAACACAACTGATGACATTTCACTGCGCAAATTTGAAGATTGCACACAATTACAGCTTGCTCCAGATTCCTCTCTGTCGAGCTGCTGCAAAGTGCGATCCGTGTGAATACAGTAACTGAGTCATTAAATACTCATTCACTTCCTTCTGCACATTGAACTTTGCATCTCATATGTAATACATCCGTCCATCTTGCAGTGAAAATCAACAGGAAACTGAAACGCATGCGCATGAACCAACGCCTGAGAAAGACTCTTCAGCCAAAGAACGCCATCATGGTTCTGAATGAAATGAAAACTGGTGTGCAATTTATCTTCCCGGAGACTCAATCTTCGATGAATAGTTCTCTGTTCCTCGTCCATGCGGAGGTAATTATTTCGACCAAACCAAAAAAAATATTTTAACAATTAACTTCTAATCAATGTTATCCGAATTAACAAATTTCTCATATTTTCTTCAGATTGACGGCAAAACCTACGTCGGTCAAGGTTTGTCCAAGCCACTTGCTCGTCAAAATGCTGCAGAGAATGCGCTGAAAAGTCTTTTGCTCGAGAAGATGACTGCTGCCTCAATGAAGGCCCGAATTGATGCTGAATCTGACGGACAGAATCAGAATGCCGGAGATGGCAACTCAGAAGGCAACAATGACAATTCCGATGGCGCATCTATGGATACTTCCGAAGAAGCCGATGAAATCCCATGGAGTTCATTGGCTAGCTTCGCGCTCTATAGATTGTTCCTGGAATGGCAAAATCAAGGAACCGTTGTGCCCGTGCCACGCCCTGGCGTTTCCCCTGGCAAAATAAAGAGAGACCAACATAAGCCAGTTGTCCAGAAGGATTTGCCACCCAATGCCAGCACGATTCACCCAGTCATGTTGCTCAATCAAATGCGGCCTGGTCTGACCTACGTTGAATCAAACCGCGAAGGAAATCCACCAAACACCATTTTCACTTTGTCCGTGGAAATCGATGGCGTTAATTACAATGGAACTGGTACATATTTACATTCACAATATTTACATATAAGCTAAAATATAATTACAAAAATATATAAAATTTGTATAAATATATAAATTTCTATAAATATGTTAAACTTGGTCGAACATCCCACACATTCAATCATTTAAAAAAAATATTGAAGTGAGGATGTTCGAAGAGAAAACGGTCACAATTGCCCTGTATTATATCTGTATATCATACAGTTTCCCAGATGACGACAAAATGATAATTTATCTGGTTATTTTGAAGTAATCGATTTAATTAAAGCAGAAACATTGATAAAAATTGCTTTTAGGCTAAATGATAGTCTTATAGATACAATAATTAAAATCTGTTTACAGCTAAGAACAAGAGGGATGCGAAGAAAGCAGCAGCCAAAGCCGCTTTGCAAGCTTTGTACAACTTCTCATACGACGACGCCGAGAATGCAGTGATCAAGACGGATAACGAAGGAGATGTAGTAATGGCTTAATCGGCAATTTAAGCAGACATTTCAGTTTATAAGTAACATTATAAATTACATTACTTAGAAATATGCATCTATATTTGCATAGTAAAAAAACCGCCGTTTAAAACTATTTAAATTTTAAAGCAGTATTCTTGACATAACAGAATGTATATATTGAGCATTTTTTATTACGAATGCTAAATTTTACATGACTATTTCCAGTAAATAGGGATTTGATGGTGTGACGTTATATTGTATGCAATTGATTATTCATTTTGTATGTGTTCGTTCTTATTGTACGGAATCGATTGTATCACGTCAGAAATTCCATTTTGATTGTACAAGAATGGATAAAAGGAAATTAAAAACGAAGGTAAAGTGGTTATTTTCAATTCGTTTTCCAAATATTTAAATGAATGCCGACGTTTTCAATTTTCGGATTCATTGTCAATCTTCTATTATTTCAACTTAAACATCTTTAGGAAGAACAGTTATCTACATACCTTTACATGAAGCAAATGATACCAAGTTTTTGTTACTGCATGCAACTCTGCTTTTGTCGTATATCAATATTGCCATTTTTTTTGAGGATGTAACATGATCTTTTTTCCGTTGCATTCAGATATGAGAAGTTGACACGGTGTGCAAAAAGATTTGTATTCTTCTTCTTATATCGGCATTCCTTTGAATATCTAGCGAACTGTAGGATCCTTGAACAAAATGGCTGGCAATGGGGATGAAACTTTGGAAAGTAAACTTGACAGAATATAACATTCCTCTCATCTAAGGAATGTTTAACTTAGAATGTTAAATTTCAAATAATGATGTGGTAAGGAAATCTTAATTTCCTTCAATTAACAACATTGATAAGTTCAATGTTATAACTTAGAAGTCCAAAATGAAAAGATATAATTTACACATAATCTGCCACTGCTGACCAATTTGTCAATGCATAATTCCTAGTTCAATAGATTAATTGAACCAATGTACGACCCTTGCATTCGAACATGTAACTGTATTACACAAAGTTTTAATATTTTGGTACATCGATTGAGATACGTTAAGTCCTACTTACAAATAAATAAACGACTATGAAATACAGTGTATCGAACAAGCATACATGGCGGGTAAACAGTTTACTTGTGTTTCTATATTATAATAATCAATAATAAATGTGCATTGATCGTGAAACTGTTTTTCGTTTTTATTGCATCGGACCTTTACAGATACTTTCATTTTATTTCTAGCATAACTTTTTCACTGCTCTAAATCTGTAACATTTTCCACCAATAATCACTCAACGCATGCATCAATGTAATCGAACTGCGAAAAAACATCAATGAAATTCAATAAAATCCAAATTTGCACACTCAATGATTTGTTTGTGGACCCCTTGTCCCTTATAATTCATTGAATGTGCAAAGCTTCCGGTACAGTTTTACCATACTTGTGTTTGAAACACGACAAACGTAAACTGTACTCGGAACACAATATTCCCTCCCTAGGGACCGCAGGACCTTGCCGATGGTGGGAGGGCTCAGGGCGCTCGTTGCTGGGTTCTCAATCGCTCGACATTTTGGCTCCTCCTTCGGAGCGTGTGTTCAAACGCGACTGACGCAGGGGTCAAAGTACACTAAAGGTCTAATGCATTTCATTTACAACCTGGCGCAATTCCAGGCTGTCTATGACTAGCATTAGGCAGAGTATAGCGAGAATCCAGCTGCGAGGGCTGTGCTAACAAGCGGTCCGAGTTGCTAGGCTCAGTGGTGCTGATTGCAACTCACAACTGCTTTTTGGTTACTCCGAAATTTGGTTTGTCGACGTTCGAATTTCAAGTCCAAAAAATCTTGACGTGCGTGAAGTTTCAAACGTTGAAATTCGTCAAATTTTCGGAAAAAACAAATATTCTTTTAAATGCAATATCTTTTTAAATACAGATAATATCCTTTTAAACACTAAATTAACAATTTAGTGTTTAAAATGATAGTTATCAATTTATATGAATTAAAATTCATCAAATTAAAAAAAAATACAGATAAGATCCGTATAAATACAAAATTAACAATTGAATGGTAGTTAAGAATTTATATAATTTAAAATTCGAATTTGCACGTTTAAAACTTCTCGCACATAATCAACACTAGAACGTGCAAACGCAAATTCCGTGGTAACCAATTCAGCAATGCCACTCCTAAGCCAAGGTGTGAGATCGTGCCGATGGCTGAGTGGCGCCAGGGTGTGGCGTCTCGAACGACTCTCCAGGATACCTGCCGCCCTCCTGGATGTACGCAGGCTTACCCAGGCACGAGGCTCTGGCTGGGCGGACATGATTTCCTCACTACTCGTGGGAACAAGATGGATAATGTAAACAATGAAAACGAAAACTCTAATATTAAGGCTGAACACAACAACACATCAACATACGACGGCGGATTCGAGGCTCTACTGGACGAATTCGGCCCCGAAAACGACACCCTTTCGAAGGCCATGACGGACGACGGCATAGGCGACCCGGAGAACCCGGAGGAAATGTCGGTGACCGAACCGGAAGCCGACCCCATCCGGGACCCCCCACCAGACGTCGCCGAAGCCAGTCCCGGTCCTGAGGAAACCTTGGAACAACAGTCCATGGAGACCATGGACCCTTCTCCAGAGCCATCCGCGGAGCTACCTCCAGAGCCATCTACCGAAATGAACGAAGAGTCACCTGCCCCCAACCCCTCCGCCCCTCCTACCTCAACCTCGGCGGATCAGTCAAAGGACAATAAGTTCATGATAAAGAAGATGGACACCCGTAAGCAGCGAAGAAGAACCAAGAGGATGCTGGCGCGAGCGGCGCAGCTGGTTTTGGCAAACGGCGACCTCAGCAAACTCACCATCCCCATCGCCGAGAATAAGGACCCGGCGCAGAATCCGGTCATCTCCGGCAACGGCCACTGCGAGCTCTATATCTTCCCGCACGACTACCCTGCGACTGAGATAAACAACGAAGAGTTCCAAATGCTCCAGGACAAGATCATGATGATGCTGCGGGACACCATCAACTACTCCGACAACTGGTGCCCGAAGTTCCTGGACTGCGTTCTGAAGGACGGCTCGGTTTTGATGAACTGCGTGGATATTACAACGCGGCACTGGGTGATAGTCACGCTGCCGAAACTGGAACTGTGGCCGGACGCGAAACTGGTCACGGTGGACGCGGTGAACCTGGTGAACCTGACCAGGGTGTCGGTGAAGATCAAGCAAACGAAGCTGGACAACCAGGCGATTCTCGGGCTTTTCCAGAAGCAGAACGACGTGATCAACACTGGCAAGTGGATGGTCTTCAACAGAAGCGACCCGGATGATAACGGCATCGTCACCCTGGTGATAGGGATAGATCCGTTCTCGATGAAGAATCTGAGGGACTGCAACGGGAAGCTGTTCTTTGGCCTGGGGAGAGTGCAGTTTGATCTGCCGCCACCGAAGAAGGATACGAACTTCGTGCCGAAGACGAATCAGCCGGGGAAAGCATTTGATAAGGGTATGAAGAATAACCAGTCGCCGGTTAATAAGGGGGGGATTGGGCAGAGCAACATTGGAGGTGGGCGTATGAGCGGCAATACTCAGACGACGTTCGGCTCGAGTATGAACACCCCTTGGTCTGGGAACCTGTCGAGGGCACCGATTATGAAGCCGCAGGTGGCTAATATGAATAATAGTCGGGCGATGAACGACGGGCGGGGGACTTACTCGAGGGACTACAAGATGCACAATCGTCAGAGGAACGACGGGGGCTCGCATCTCAACATCCCCCCTTGGCAGCAGTAGGTAGAGGGAATCTGGGTATTGTGATCATACGTTAGGTAGCTTTTTGTAAGATGTGATTGTATTTATACGGAAATAAAACATGATAAATGGAAAGAGGTGTGTTTATTTGAAGACTTGGACCTTGTAGGAATAATTAATGGGTAACTTTTGGGGTTTGGATTGGGGGAGTAGTTTATCATAAGTGAATTAATTTTTTACATTTTTTATTTTATTTGAAATTTGATGTATAAATTGAAATTTAGGTCTGAAATTATTAGTTAGATCCTGTTAATTTAATGAAATTTGTTTTAATTGTAATTTAGTCACTGGGAGAAATGGAAAGTTTGTAAAAAAGCTCCAATTCAGATGGCGAGTCGAAGCATGGGAGATTGCAACTACAATTTTTTTGTAATAAGAAATTTTACTTTTTTGATGATTGGAATTTATGTTCAATATCTTGGTAAGTATTCAAATTTGAATATTCTTTGAAAGATACTTAATTTTTAAGAATAAGAAATATATTTAATTTATAATAATTTGTAATACAATACAATAATTTACAAAAAAAAACATTTATAATTATATAAACATACTTTGGGTCAATGGAATCAGTAGATACTGCATTGTAAGGCAAAGACTTTCAAAACAGAAATGTTAAATTAAAATGTTACATCGACACAATAATTCTGATGATGAAAATTAGTTTCCTACCATTGCAGCATTTCTGAAAACAACGCTGCAAAAAATTTGGATAGAAAAAAAATGGATTTTTAGCCAAATTCATTAGAACTGTCTGTACTTCACTTTTCGTTTAATCCTATAAAAATAGTTGAATTTTAATTGAGGAGTTCAAAGTAAACTTTTTCGAAATGTCAATCTAACAGTAATTGAATAGAATGGGAAATAATTCGTTTTGTCAGTCTTATTCCAAATTTTGGAATTGAATATCAGAGTTGTCAGTTGTTAAAATGTGCGTTATTCGTTATTTTTTAAGAGTAACTCGTTATTCCGTTACTTTTAACAAATCACGCAAGAGTAATGCGAGATACATCTTAACTTGTCTGGAAATGTCTCGACCAGTCTCAACCTGTCTTGACGTGTCTCGACCTGTGTTGACATGTCACAGACCGACACGGACTGGCAGAGGCCGCCAGAGTAGTTATTCTAAAACTCTTCTTTTAACAAAGTAACGTACGAATGATGCGTTACTTTTTTATTGTTTGCGTTACTGTTAGAAGTAACGCGTTACTCTTGCGTTATTTGTTAAAAGTAACGGAATAACGCGTTACTTTTAAAAGTATCGCTTTATTAACAAAGTAACGCAATTTGCGTTATTTAACAACTCTGTTGAATATAAACGAACTCCTTTTAAATAATTCAAAATTATATGGGAATTGATATATCAATTCCCATGACATTGATAAATATAACCGCAACAGAACAAAGAAATTCTTTATTTAATAACTCGTTTCTATTGATTTCTATCAAATATTTTTGCAGCGAAATAAGCACAAATACAAAAATTATTAGGAAAGAAGTAGCGACAAATAAAAGATCAGAAACTCGTTTTTAATTTACACTTTTTATTCTGTTTTATCAATATTGTGATATTAGATTGCATAATATTAATTTAATATATATAACAATTATTAAATTTATTGAATAATGCAATCGCGCGTCTGACTAGCTATGACAGTAATACATTTGATTAATGTAACGTACTACCAACGTAGCAAATGTTGACACGGACAGGTTAAACACTAAATACATAAATACCTAAGTGTATTGTTTAAGGCATTACAATCCTGTTGAAGTCTTTTCTAATAAGAAAAATCTTCTAAGACACATTTGGAAATATAATATATAATACTATCGTAATTTGAATACAAAATATTATTTCGATAAAAAATTTGTAATATCAAAAAACATTATTAATAATTTTTTACAATATGAAAAATATGAAAATTATAAATGTCGACCCTAAAAAATGTTCTTAAGACACATTGAAT
>JABFPB010000379.1:0-40755 GCA_022817645.1 Ceratoteleas bidentatus
AAAATTCCCCAGATTTAAATATATTACTTTAAAGACTCACTGGATTCCAATGTTTCACTTTCAAAAGTCCGGATTCGGAAGTTTTACTTCGAAAATTCCCCGGATTCGGATGATTCAATATTAAAACTCCCCAGATTCCAATGTTTCACTATTAAAACTCCTCGGGATTGGATATTTCTCTTTGAAAACACCCCAGATGCTGCAATTTCATTTAGCTTTTAAAATTTCTCGGATTTCCTATGTTTCCATTTGAAAAAATACCGGATTCGGAAGTTTCACTATAAAAATCCCCAGATTTGGATATTTCTCTTTGAAAACATCCCAGATTCCGAAGTTTCATTTTTTCTTTGAAAAATCCTCGGATTTCCTATATTTCTCTTTGAAAAAGTACTGAATTCGGAAGTTTCACGATTAAAACTCCCTAGATTTGTATATTTCCCTTTGAAAACTCCCTCGGAATAATTACTTTGAAATCTCCCTGATTAGGATGTTTCATTCTGAAAACTCTCCGGATTCAGAAGTGTTACTTTGAATTCTCCCTGATTAAGATGTTTTACTTTGAAAACTCGATGAATTCCGAAATTTTATGTTTGAAAATTCCGATTCCGGTAATTCATTTTATCTAAAAAAAAATCCTCATAGTTTACAATTTTCTTGAAAACTCACCGGAATCGGAAGTTTCACTCTGAAATCTGTCCTGATTTGGATATTTCCCTTTGGAAACTCCTGAGATTCGGATGCTTTACTTTGAAATCTCCCTCATTTGGTAGTTTCATTTTAAATAATCCGCGCATTTAGTTATCGCGTTGTAAATACTGCTTGATGCTTTACGAACACCTCGAATTCCAACGCCATTAAAGCCTTGAGAACCAATCAGAAACTCGGAAAAGCTCACGAAAGGAAGTTGCTTACTCTCGAAACACGATTCGATACAGGGTGCAACTTCCCACTCAATGATCTTTTTCTCTTTAGGATTAGGATAAGTCAATTTGCCGATTTTACTTGACTAACCATGATTGTGCAAAACAGAAGATTAAGTTTCATTAACTGCATCTTAGATTATTTTAAATTAGATTCTCTAAAAATACAAAAAAAGTGTTTTTATCACCAATTTAACAGAACACTTGTAAGTAGTTACTTTGCACTGTAATTATCAAATATATCGATACTTCCTAACCATTCTGTCGTATCTGCAGAGAGCCGGTTTAAACTATCGTAACTGCATTTTAGACATAACCTTCCAGGTTTTGTCATTAAAACATTCCCAAATATACTCACAGTAATCTGTGAGTATATTTTACCTAAACTTTACTTATAAAACAATTGTATGTATGCGAAGTTTGATTAAATAGTGTTGACTTTTGTACAGATTTCTTATTTACATATTTATCGACATAACAAACTTATATTTTTGGTTATGTGTAAAAATACAGTTACGACAGTTTGAACTGACTATCTGCAGATACGACAGAATGGAATGGAAGTGTCGACTTGGGGTACGTTCGGCTATTTTCGGTAAGCCTTCGTGAGCTGTTCAGGTAAGTTCGGCAGTTTTCGGCTACCGTTGGAAACCTTTGATAGCAGTTCGGAGATGTTCGGCACATCTTCAGTAACGTGAGTACTTCGGGTTTGTTCGAAAACCTGCGATATCTTCTCAGTTTTTAAATTTAAATATAAACTGTATACAGAATTATGGGACGTCATCATCGAGTCGTGGCTCGACGTTCATAACTCAAATCCGGCATTTTCATGGTGTTGAAGATAACTACGAAAACCTTGAACATACTGGTGGGAAATGAATCCACTATTTCATTTCAGTTCGTTTCGTTTAGTTACGTTTGAGTCGTGGCTCGACTTTATTAACTCCAATCTGGCATTTTCCTAACATTGAAGGAACCACGAATACTTTGAACCTTTCGTTTCGTTTCGATTCGTTTCGTTTTGATTAGGTTCGTTTCAGTTCGTTACGTTTCGATTCGGTTCGATTCGATTCGTTTAAGTTCATTTCGTTTCGATTCGTTTCGTTTCGATTCGTTTCGTTTCGATTCGTTTCATTTCGTTTCAATTCGTTTCGTTTCGATTCGTTTCGTTTCGATTTGTTTCGTTTCAGTATCGATTTCGATTCGTTTCAGTTCGTTTCGTTTCGTTTCGATTCGTTTCATTTCGTTTCAGTTCGTTTCGTTTCGATTCGTTTCGTTTCGATTTGTTTCGTTTCAGTTCAGTTCGTTTCGTTTCGATTCGTTTCGTTTCGATCTGTTTCGTTTCAGTTTATTTCGTTTCGTTTCGATTGGATTCGTTTCAGTTCATTTCGTTTCGTTTCGATTCGTTTCGTTTCAGTTCGTTTCGGTTCAGTTCGTTTCGTTTCGTTTCGTTTCGATTCGTTTCAGTTCGTTTCAGTTCGTTTCGATTCGATTCGATTCGCTTCAGTTCATTTCGTTTCGATTCGTTTCGTTTCGATTCGTTTCATTTCGTTTCAGTTCGTTTCGTTTCGTTCCGTTTCGATTCGTTTCAGTTCATTTCAGTTCGTTTCAGCACACATTTGACTTTCAAGTGGGCATCATATTTGTGATATAATGCCATATGTTTAATTAGTAGAGTACTGACAATTGTCGAAAACTCGCAGTTACGGCACGCGTAGCCCATGGTTGACAGTTAACCACAAAAAACTTGTCGTATTCAAAACACGCTGATTTTGGTTGTGACCAGAAAGAGATTTCCGTTGAAAACTGAAACACTATTGGTTCTCGAAATAGACACCTAACGCGTCTAGATATTAGACACCAAAGGTGTCTAATGCAAAGTGTCTAGAAAATAGACACCTCTTTTTGCAGTGTAGTTTAGAATAGATTTAGCGTCATGACAAGTAAACAAATGTTTATGCTCATATATAAAAAAATCTATATAACCTTTGTTTTTTAACCTCTGTTTATCAATCATTTGCCGAGATTTCGTAAGTAAAAATAACGATAAATTCAAAAAATAAAAACTCTTATAACCACACTGTTAAAAATTTCAAGAGTGAATCTTTTAGGAGTGAAGTGCGAAATGTTTTGGTATATATTTTGAAAAATCAGCTCCGTTTTGGAGATAATATTTAGAGGTTAGAATTCTTTTTACTAAAAATAAGGTTTGTTTTATCTTATTTTTAGTATAACCAACGTTATTCTATTTAAGACGGTTTATCTATATGTGATAAACCGTCGTACGTTCCCACATAGAAAAGTACAAGTCTGGCATATGATCGCGAACCATACTGATGCCATCTTATTGCCATCCTGTTGCCATTTCTTTGCCAAACTACGAGCCAGGCAATAGTATGGCAAATAGTATGGCAAATAGTATGGCAAATAGTATGGCAAATAGTATGGCAAATATTATGGCAAATAGTATGGCAACGGGATGGCAATACTCTGGCAACGGAACGGCAACAGGCTGACCCACAATCATGAGCCAGCCTGTTGCCATACTGTTGTCATATTGTTGCCAGATTTTCTTTTTTACTAGGGTTTGCTTTCTCATCAAGTATGATAGTTTATAACAAATGAAAATTAAGAACCAAGAAATTTCAATTATTTCAAAAATCCCAGGAAGAAATTCCTGCCTTTTGCCGGGCTTTGACAATCGGCCCATGCTTGGCTTCATTGTCTAGCGGACGGTCGGCTGAGAGCCGAAATAAAACACCGATTAACGTTGGGCCATGGTCGGCTGGCAAAACAAGAAAACATCAACCGTCAAAATTCTAACCTCGACGTTCGCCTATTTTTAAAACAGATGCGGATTTTTCCAAATTTGATGTTTGACATTCGCTTGTTTTACGAGCCAAGTTTGCCCAATGTCAATCCGCGTTACATGCCGACTATCATCCGACAGTCGGTAGCATTGTGCCGATTTTGGCCCGATTGTAAATTTCTTCCTGGGCAAGGGATTTCACACTCTCTTCAATGTTAAATATCTTTGGTGTAGATTTTTCTGGACAACATTTTCGTGTGAAAATTGCACACTTTCTTAACACTTAATTTTTAATAATGCACCTATGTCATGCACAAGACATAATCAAATGTTGCTGTTTCGCTACGTTTTTTCACCTTCGTATAAATGGTTTTATACGTACTTTAGCCAGCATCCAGAGCTAAATATTTAATGCCACTTTTACTTCATTTGGAACCACTGTACAGCGGGGACAGGACGAGGCAGGAGCGTCAATTTACGGACGAATCGCGATGAAGAATCGATGTCGGGTGTCGCAACGTTGTCTCACGCGTCCCGCCGCTTTCTTAATTATCATCTGTCTATCTCGCAGTATTAAGAGAGGAACGACGAGGACGGGCCGAAGATGCCAAGCGACGCGAGAAGGATATAAAAGGAGGTGGAGGTAAAGAAGAGGCAGGAGGAGGAGGTGGTGGTGAAGGAGTTACTCCGCCCAGCATCCAAGATGGCGTTGGAGCGGCTCGCCTCGTCATTAAAATCAATAATTAAAAAATACATCCGTGGGCACCTCCGCTTTTCTAGCGCATTCACGGCTGACGTGTGCTCGCCCGCTCAACTCGCAGCCGGCTGAGAAACACTGCGCACTAAATCGGACGCGCCGCGGGTACCAATCCTCCGAAGAAGCGGAGGAACGGGTCGGCGCGAGGCACCAAACTGCCTCCTTACAAGTTTTCTCGGTTAAACCGAAAACAATTTGAATTTTGGAACGGTAATTTAAATCGAACGCTTCGACATCTTGGGAAAAAGTGAAATTCGTTTGTAGAATTCAAAAGGGCTTAGACATTCTTCGGTTTTTTTCATTTTAACAAAGATGTTGTTTTAAGTTATTGTATAACAATTTTAATGACACGTAGGGAAAGATAGTAGAGACAAATGTACTCGCACATCAATATCTAGGTATGATCAAGAATACTGGTGAATGTTTGAATCAATGGGAAAATATCTCTACATTAACCCAACATATGCGCGAGCATATCTTGGGTACTCCATATATAGGCGAAGGCATCATAAGGTACTTATGATGCTTCTATTATTAGGATTAACAATTACGATTAAAAATAAAATATGCCTGTGTCAGGCACACAAATGCGAGTGCCAAGAATATATATTTGTTTAAGAACCAAAATAATTGAATACAATGTCTAAAAGGGTTTAGATGAAATTACGAGCATATATTAACGCAGTAATACCGTAAAATAATATTAGATAATCATGAAAGTAATACTGCAAAAGAAATTAGAAACTTTGTTTTGCTTTCGATCATACATAGTTGCCTTAACTTTAGATTATCCCAAAAATAAAATGTGCACGTTTCTACCATCAGGCATGACTCACTCACTTACTCCAATTCTGACCTGACCATTGACAACAGAGAACCCCAAGTATTTGTTTTAGAATACGACTATTATCGAGATGCATTTCGAAAAGTACAGAATGTAAATGTTTTAAAGAAAAGCCGAAACTGGGCAATAGAACACTGAAAACTGAACCTGTAATATTACACCCCGTATGGTTGATGCAAATATACGTTTATTTGGAACAACCATATGTATGCACTGAAAAATAAGTTCCGCTGTTTCAGCGGTAAACTCATGCAGTTTTAGCTTGGGAACCCAAGCAGTACATGTCACGCTGTAACAGCGTTAGTAACCAAGCAATTTTAGCGGTGTGAGATAAAGACGTTCGCGGGGTATTCTTTGAGATTGATTTTCAATTCTTCGTTTTTGTACATCAATAAGTACTAATCTGTTGGTATTGTCAACTGTCGAAACTAAAACAAAACATAGCGCTTCCAATGCCGTCGAATCTGAAAGCCAAGCAAGCGCAGAGGGAAAACACCGCAGAAACTGCTTTGTTGCCACGCTAATGCATTAGCGTGGCAATGCATGTATATATTAGTGCCAACCATACATTTTTTCCAGTGTGGAAATAATGAAATGAAACTCCTAAAAACAGTAAATTATAAATTGTGATAAGTTGAAAATATTAATAAACAAAATAAATACTAATCACACAACTTCACCGAAGCTAGACTATTCGGTGCAAATGTTTCAACGACGCTCAAAAAACTGAAATGTAAACAGACATCAGAAAACGCTTCCACTTGCTTCGTAGATAACAACTCTAACTGCTTTTATCGACAATGAATAAATACATTTTCGAATCTATGTTTTATACACATTTTTATTAAATATAATGATTTATATGTTTGTACGCGGTGAATTGTACATTTTCAATTCATTCGTTAAATCATATATAGATAACGTTATATCTTTTCTGAATCTCTAAACATGTTACATAAATATCTGGAAATTCACAAAATCTCAGTAATATCAGTGCAGTTACAGAACTAAATTTGTAAAAGTAAACAAGTTCTGTAAAAATGCAATTAACAGTTAATAATTTCCCATACTGGAAAATAATTGTAATTGGGAAAAGTGTTGTAATTTTACGATAATTTGTCAGTGAACTGTCACATTCTTCACATCTTCCTTCGTCTAATCAGAAAAGTAAGGGCAACAGGCCAGTTTGGATCGCCGATCCCTTTTGCAAAAAATGACGAACCCAAAATAGACGGACAATGCTAAGTGAAAACGCCATAAAACGCTTTTGTAATATATCATATACGTAAACAATTCGGCAGGGAAATGCTTAAGTCGACGTCGCACGTTGTCCCGACAGGTGTACGGTCGTTTCGGGCGTAAGCCATGCAGGTAATAACCGAGACTGAGCGTCGTACGATTATGCGGAAGTTTTCCAAATCTCATCCTACACGCAGTATCCCACTCAGGCACTGTTTTCGGGAGAATTTTGTGGACATTTGGATGTCTGCGTGTGTTGTGGATACGTGCTTCGGCGCAAACCGATGCATTTCAAGGCTGGCCAAGAGACAAAAGAACTAGCGAACAGGTTTCGAACGGACATCATACACACGACACAAATATTTACGACGCGTTGTTGCTTTATGGGCAGGATCGTCTTGGCGTAATAAATACGTACAGATGGAAGACATTTTGTAGAAGCGCCTCGGAAGTTTGGTCGTTTTAGCTTGGATGACACTTTTTAGGTGTGGGAAATTAAAAAACCTGTTGGTCAGTAACGGGAAAGATTGTGAAACCGACTCATTTGTTGTCCAGTTTCGTACCTGGAGATAGATTTTCATGTCAAGTAATTCAACTCCAATTTCGAAGCATTTGTAAGTTTTAAACAATCGATAAAAGATTTTTGTTCTTACGACAACGTTTTAAGAAAATGTTTAAAAGAAAGTCGACGGTAATGAGTAAAAAATTACAACAAATGTGCAACATGATAGGTGACCATTTTTACCTGCGTGTTATTTGTTTTATGACAAAAGTACAATAATGACATTACAGTGCCCTTTACAAATTACGCACGATACTTCGGTTTGAGAAACTGTTTACCTGGGCAAAAATACACCTGTGCAGAAAAAGTTAGGTATACGTGGTCTAGCAGTCCGTGGAAAAACTGTACTGTAAAAAAGTAACGTCTACACAAATACAATTTATATACTTGATCAATAATTTTATTATTATGGTTTCATTTGACAAAACTGTACTAATTAACTAACGCAACTATAATTAATGCATGTAATTAATATCCTTAATTAATTATTAAAAGCGATCGAAACTAATTTCTGTTTAATTATCACATATTTTACGTTCAAACTAAAATCCGCAGCATCTTTAAACATTTGGAATATTTCATACATCGAAATTCATACTTATTCGAAAACTTCAACGAAACTTCCTCATTAATTAAAACCATTAAGATCTTATAATGCAAGCTGTATATAAGTTTTATCGTTTGAGTTACTGATTAATAATACTAGACCCTATATAATTAAAAATACTACTGTTCAATCGGTTTGTTATAACTACCCACGTCTAAAAGGATCATTAGTTTTCCATTGTCTACGCTAACTATTTAATTATTACAGAATATGTTGAAAATAACGATGGACAAAATGTAACAAAAAATGGTGCATCGTAAAATCGATGTAAAATCATGACATCAAGTCACCTAACAGCCATTTAACCAATTCATTCAACCTGTGAAATTTCTCCCAAGAACCCTCAGGATGCTATTCTTATCTGAACTGACCATAAAATTCCCCTCTGGAGAATTTTCTCAACCCCGTTTTTGTCGTTGTAAATACACTTACAGAAATCCACGGATATTTAAAAATACATATCCAGACCAGAAATGTATAAAAAAAATATTATTTAACAATGCTCAAAAAAACAATTTTTACTTACATATTGCATACGACTAAAGACTTTTATCACAATTAATATCATGTCCTTTTATTTATAATAAGTAATACATTTCGGAAATAGTTACTTATCATCATGTCAAGTAAAATTAATTAGTCGTTTTATTTTATGTCTCCTCAGAAACGATATTTCTAACTGCCATTCATGAGACATTGATTTCGTTCCATCTTCCATTTTCACGCACAAATGACGATTCTCATATTTTCGGTGTTGAAAAAATTTATTCATGCCTATGTTCGCTCAAATTGTCCTTGCCTCAATGAAAATAACTCCTCTGCCTAACATCTTGTATGACTAATCTTTCTATTATTCCGTTTCTGGAAATACTTGGACCCATATCCCCTCTACACTCTACGACATTGTACTCTTTTTGCATCTCATACGTGAGTTCTGCCTCCAGGTTTCAGGATGTTCCTATTTACCTGTGGAAAATTCTGGCAATTGTACTTCAAGAACTATAATGAAAAGTGAGCCGTCCATCAAATCGCTTTACGTATTTTTCTCAGATTTCAAACGTTAAGACTATGTTTCGATTTTTACCGAATCACGAATATTCTACTACATTCGACATATTTATGTTTTTATTTAATTGAATAAACAAATGAAGAAACAAATATTTTCAAATATATTGATGGATTTTATTTATTCATCCAAAACGAATAATATTAATTAATTTACTAAAAATTAAAATACACGTTACGGAACAAAAGAGAAATGCTAGGACAAAAATATGACGACTGCATGGAGAAAAGGTAAAGGTAGAAATTGCACGTGTTCGAAAATGATCTAGCGAAAAAGGTTTAAGTAGACATTAGTTTAGTGAAAAGAAACATGTTTGACTAAACATATGTATAATTTTTTTCTACAATAAAGTCTGCCGCGCATTTTTAAAACATAACTTAAGGTGATGTCGAAAGTCTGCTGCAACGGAGTTAGTTTTTTTTAAACAAATAATAACAACACTTTGTAAAAAAATGTATTGAAGATTTGAAACATAACTTTCAACAAAGAATTTCAGCGTATATTGGAAACTACGATTTTTTCCGTAATTTCTAAAATCAAAAACTAGTTTACTTTTTATGGTTTCAGCTAAATATAAACGGTAGATTTTTTTTACAGGAACGTGTAAAAAGGTGAACAAATGTTGCTACGATCGTTGAATTTGAAAACTTGCACAACTTTGGAACATTTCGAATAGGCTCTGCGTTGATTGTTTACATAAAAACAAAACACTTTTTTTAAACATGATTTCTTTATCAATCAGGTTTGAAATAAAATACGAAGAAACTATAGTTTATTTTAAGTATTTAATACTCAATTTTCATTATAACAATAAATATTAAGATGCATTCACGTTTTTTGTAAGCATTACAACTACACTCTTAAAACAATCGGTTTACAATAACCAGAATATTCTTACAATAAATCGATTTTTCCTTTATTATTTGGATAAATGCATATCCGATAAGAATAAAATCTTCTAACCCAAGATATTGCAGTAAGAATGTCGAAGTTTACTGTAAATTGAATTCCTTTAACAACCCTGTAAAAATGGAGAAATAGAAACAAATGATTATATTACCTTTTCTATGAGTCCCGGCGAAATTTAAAATCAAATGTATTCTATTGCTTTCAATGTCTTTCTATTTCTTGTGCAAAAAAGAAATAAAATAAACTCAACATCAAGATTCGAACTCGAAAGCTTACGAATGCCGGGCAGACCGCTTAATCATTCGTCTACCGAGGTACATAGAACCGTTCATGAAAATAACAACAGAAATCATGTCGAATTCTATTACATCAAGACAATTAAAAATACATAACCTAAGGTTAGAAATAGAAGGCAGTATTTTCGAATTGCCTTCTTTTTCCAATTTCCACGTTTTTGCAGGGAGTGAACACGAAATTGATTTAAGATGAAAATACTGAGACAATTACTATTTGTAATTTTGATTTGAGGTTGACAACATGAGTGCTAATAAAATAGATTATTGTTGAACAAATGTAATATCGAGAAAAACATTTTTGTGCGCAATTCAGTTCACTTCCCTTCCACCATTATATCCTAACCTCAAATCTGAAGAAACTGTGTGTTCATTTTAAATACAATTCAACCTAAATCAACGATTGTGCACACAGAAATCACGAATCTTTACACACTTTTCCCTTTGAGACGAAAGCTAAAAAAGACATATGTTTCCAGAAAGTTAAAAAACGAATGCTTGTCATAACATGTTCAAATCTTGATAAAAATAAAATCCGATTACCGTAAGAATAAATGTCCTTTCAACGAAAGGATTTACATTAAACTTAATTTATTTTCGAGGCATTTGCTGCTTATTCATCCAAACTAATATTTTGCTCGTAAGAGGAAATCATGTTACATTAAACGGATTGGTTGTTAGAGGACGATATTCTTAAAGTAAACCGATTATTTGTCTGACAACAAATCTGTTGTTTTTTAAATAACAAAGAAAGAATTGTAAAACGAATCATGTAGTTGAGTTAACTTCTCAGAGTACTGAAATAACTACTTTCTTAATATTCTCAACCGATCAGTCGCAGATATTACCCGCTGACAACTGAATTTGGTAGTAGGTTTTTCTAATTCATCATTTTAACTAAAATCGTGAGTAAATCCGACTAATTTCCGTGATTTTGCCAGTTTTAATCTAAATATTGCCGTTGCGTTAAATAATAGCGATTTTAACTGAAGTTTTTTTTGTATATTTAACTGCCGCGATTTTTCTGAGAAGATCGATCAATCAACTGGCGCGTCCCCGCGGCGGGACCCCTCGAGCGTCCGCGGTTATTGAGCAGGTCGCTGACAATCGTAAAGACACGCGCGCGTGTGTCGGACGCGGCGCGCAGTTGAGTCGTCAAAGCCGCGGGGAGCGCGCTCGTGGACTGCGGCCCGTGGAAGGGACGAGCGAGACAGCCTATCTCACGAGCGAGAGCTTCCAGGAGAGAGGGTCTGGTGGGCTGGAACGTATCCAAGTTGGTGGTGGCGAAAGAGGTGGGACTCCTGGCCTCTTCCTCAGCCTTCAGTGGCAAAGTCGGAGCCAGTAGGCAGTCACAACGCGACCGTAACGCGAGCCAGGCGTACCGATGCTGCTTCCACCAGGACTGACCTTTACGTCTTCCGGTTACCCACGCTGAAGGTCGCGTGACAACCAGGAAGAGTGCGCCAGGATCATGACGGGCGGCCGTCCGCGTGCGCGGGTGCAGTGATTCTGAGTTCTCGTGGCCCCAGCAATCAGCGACCCAGGTGTATGCAGATTTCGGATGTTCGCGCAGTGAACCCGAGTGCCTCCGGACCAAACGAGTCTTCAGCAGCGTCAGGTACTGAGACGAACATCTTGCGGATTTCGAAGGAAACTTCCTTGACGGACGATGGAGGTGACCTGCTTTGGTGCCGATTTCGGTGTGCAGTGTCGCGGAATAGAACCACACGTGACGTGTCTGCACGGATGGTGACCGGAGGACTTCCGGTTCCGACGAGACAAGTGCGCATGATTGGTACTGGATCATCTTTCACGATATATCAGGAACTTATCGTCAGTTTCTCTTCCGAACACTTTTGCAGAGGAGAGCTGGTATAAAATGGGATGAAAGTGTATACAAGTGATCAAAATGATAATTATGACATATTTGGATATGAGTTAATGTGGTTGAAACCTGTAGTTGCAAGTAACGCGGCTGAATTCGATCGAAATAGACGTACACCTAATTAAGTCAATTCACTTACAATTGTGGGCTTCAATCGCATTAAAACGTACCCGAATTCGCTACAGTTATTTTTTAACACTCTAATACACTTTTATTCCATTTGTACGAAATTTTTGGAATAAAAGTGTTTTAAGGATGAATTGACGATATGTCGTCTGAAGTCCGGTAGGGAAATGAAAAACGATTGGAAAGTTCGTCGGGGGTTACTGGAGTTCACATAACGCAAACACGTTATTGGTACCGCGTGTTTGTTGTTCTCGAAATCCGGCCAGTTTCGCGGCACTTGTTTCTGTCGGCGATTTCCATAATCCGTTTCGTCGGAAACCACCGATCACCAGCCGAGCCAGCGCGAACCTTCCTCGTCACAATTAAAGCTTCGTGCCATAAATCTTTCCGCGTATTCTCTACCTGGGACGGCCGGTGACTAATTTGGTGTGCACCGTCAGGAGATGGGAATCAGGTGTGACCGCCCAAATGCACGGTTCTACGTACCGGGATATTCACCGTTTTCCCGAATCGGCGAGAAAAAATGCAGACCGGAAAACCGGAACGAGGAAACGACGATCTCTATAAAAAAAAGATCTAAAAATTATTTAAATGAGATATTTTTTGTTCAGATGTAGACAGTTTTGTGACCAACCTTCGATCAAAACCTCATCATCAAATATCTCATTTTGATTGTTTTTTTACTCGGGATTCGAGTTTGTCCGCGCGCAACTCGTCGGGCAATTTCCGAGCCGCAAGTGCACAACAATGGCACCTGTTACGTTCGAGCGACGCTCTTGCCAAGACGTTTTTTCGCCCCGCGGCGATTTTTCGCACTTTCCCGGTGGATCCACGAATCAGTATCGACCCCGGTTTCGGCCGCGGCACGTGCTTATCGTGCCATCGGGCAACTTTGAGCTGATCGCTAACTCTTTCTGCCATACACATCCGATAAAAAGTAAAACATAAATTCAACGTTCTATCTAAAGCGTTTTAATGGACGGTTTTGAAAGAGAGTGTCGAGATTTTTATTCGAACGGTTTTGGTTTAATTGTTTGAATTGCATGGATAACGTTTTAAAATGGACGTAATAAAGTAATTTTAGAGAAGTTCTTTTATTCGAACGGTGTTGATTTAATTGTTTTAATTAAATTTATAGCGTTTTAAAATGGAGATATAATTGTAGAGGAAAATTAGATTGAAATAAAGGTGTCAATGCGCGAGGTCGTAAACTTCATAAACGTATCAGCTAGATAGTCCTCGCATTGAACTGACCTTAGTTTATTTTATTCGAATGAAGTTTCCCATTCGTCATTGATATACTCGAGCAAAAAGTTATCTATAAATATACCGTGGAGTTCAAACTAACAATTCCGACCGGTTGTTTAAATAGGTTGCAAGAATTTATAGTTAATCGATATCAATTTTTAATACATTGGCATGGGAATCGATGTAATGAATTAGGTTCATACATGGGAATGAGTAATGCCGTTTATCTGTCTCGCTCTAACGTTTAACTGATATTTACTGTTCGAAAACAGATAATCTGAACAGGAACGAGTAGAAAAGGTGTAAGTGTGTTCCTCAGAAAGTGCCCTATATTCAGCTGTGAAAAGGTGTTCATAACTTAGTCATAAATCATTGGAAGATTTTTGAAAATGTAGTAAATATTTCCAGAATCGTAAATTACGTGATATATGTCCTCATGTTCGCTCTGTTTATCTTGCCAATTTTCTAAATAAAGAAATGTGAGTCATCAAATATAAAGCGATGAAATGATTAATTATTAACACTAATAAATAAATGGTCGAGGTTCGAAATAATTTTATATTTTCATTCCAACTGGTTTGATGAACATAATAAGGAAATAATCTTTTGTCTCAGGCATCGAACATGGAATGTGTAATTATATTCGTAAACATGTGTGTTTACGATAGAAGGCTACTATTTTCATTCGATAATAAGTAATGAAGTCAATGACACTTGGTTTCAACGTCACTGCGGCTTAGAAGTATTGTGTTTTTTAACCGCGATTCAGTCAACAAAGGTTTTATTTTACTTCTGAATTAGATTTTTAATATTTACGAACGTTTCCTGTACGTAAAATATATAAACGTTTTTAATTGTGGAAAAATAATTTGGTATGTACAATAACTTTTATGCAACAATCTTTCTTAAATGTATTGTTCAACAATCGATTACTTTTATTTCAAAGTTACAAAATATTTATAAATTCATGTAATAATAACTGTTTTCAATTAATTCAAAATTTGTTAACATTTCTCAACACAAAAATTATTAACATATAACAAGATTGTAATTGAATATATTGTTGACAATTCAATTGTATTATAACATATATTGAGCTGTATATATTTTGATTGATTAAATCTACAGTATATAATAACCAGTGAATCGAATTTAAAATAGCAAAATACAGAACTAAAGAAATTAAGTTTTTATTGACCATAAATGTATCCGTATAAACGTAAATACAAAATAAAAATTTTAATATTTTACCGAATATAGTACATTAAAGTTATAAAGTTAATCTCAAACTTTCTAAATTAAATATGTTTAGTGTGTACAAAAACACATTTACATTTTTATTATTTAAAAAAATTTAACTACAAGATATCGTTAAAACGTTGTTTTAATTAAATTTTTATTCGTAAGAAGTTCACTAGATTTTACATATATTCTGAACGAGGAAAAAGTTTGCCTAAACCATACTTTTACGAATGTAAGACCAAAATCCAAACAAAACAAAATGGTCAATACATTCCCTAAGATTGGCGTCTTAAGAAAACAGTTCCAAAGCAGCTTTTACCTTTTCGGTAATTTTAAAATTTATGGAACATACAACGCATTGTACCGCAGTATACAGGGACCTGTCCCACGTATTTATGAAACGTTAAACGCGTTTTCTCGAAACTATCTTCGGCAACAGACCCAGGTAGAACACTTGAACGGTTGAACGGATTCAATCAAGGTTCTTCTTACCGATTCTCAGTAAAATTATCTGATTCTTACAAAGTGGTTCTGTGCTTGCGAATTGTTTGTTTTTTTTTACTACTTTTACAGTACAAACGAAATTTCTGTTAAGAATATTGCGATTTCATTGTTTTGATATATTTCTTTTTATAATTTGTTTATACATTCATTGCTTTATATCAAAACAATTAATTTATTTATGAAAATATAAAAGAAAATAAGACCTAGAAAAACGTATTCTAATGCACAACCATACAGAAGTATGTAACCGTGTATGTCTTCATACCATTCATAAAGACATAACGGCACTTTTTCAAATTGTTTTATGTTTAAAAATAAATTATGTATATCATTTATAGTATAGTGATATACATTCCATAACATATTTTATATTGTATAATGTATCTCATTTAATACTGTCCTACAATTTTCTATAATCGTTTCCTGCCGAGTACATTGGCAAAATGTCGCGTGTCTTTAGATTCACTGATTTGCTCTTAGTGTTATAACCGACTGAAACAATTTTAACGATTCATAATTTCGCACACTTGTAATTAACCATTTATTTTTTGCGATGAAGTTTTCGTTTCACAAAAAATACTGATACTATGGTGATATGAATACCGTGCAAAAGAACATATTCCGATAACAAACATGAGTACATTAAGATTACATATCGTTCCCCGTTGTTCCCGTCACGACAATTTAGACACGAATATTCGTGTACAATACTCAATCTTTTGTCAAAAGGTGGTCATTTTATGATACAATAACAATTCCTTAAAAATACTAAAAATTTTATCAATCAAAGTGACTTTAATTGAAGACTAACATATTTTATGAGAAACCAAAACTCAGAAAAATATTTAGTTAAATCAACCAAGCTGAACTAGCCAGCTAAAATTATTGAATAAAATTTTCATATATGTATAATTCTATGGAAGCAAAATTATATATAAACAATTAGAAGTTAGTAATGTTTTTCTAATGGTTTTTGTATTTTTCTATGCAGTTTAGTCACAGAAAAAGCTAATTCCCGAAAACTTCGAAAACTTTGTACGTTTTATGCTACATATATTATCGAAAACCCTGTTTTTCATTTACAAATATCACAAGTACATCCTTTTTCATTTTCATAGTTTTTACAAATTGCGTCTCAGTGCCGCCAAAATATGTCAGTCCTCGAATTATTCTTCTATCGTCCAATTATCTTTCTCAACCATATTCTAAAACCCAAAAATGCTGATTCTTCAAATAACTAACAAAATGCTTCCGATCATCCGAAAAGCGCCGCAACATCCAACTTCCACAGCAACTGTTCTCCCGTTTACCCCCTTAAACCATAACCAAAAGCAAGCGCCGTCTCGGATTAACAGGTTCACGCTCGCCGCGGCCCCTAAATCTCTTTCCGTTGGGCTCGCGCGGCCGTAACGGAAGATTCACCGGCGGAAGTGCCAGCAAAAGAAGCAGCGCGAGCAAAAGAAGTGCGCCGACGAGCGAAACGAGGGAATGGGCGAGAAAAACGAGGGGGGCAGCGCCCCCCCCTCCAGGGTGGTTCCCCCCCACCCAGGCGACACCCCTCCCCTCCCCTACGCTGCTCGGTGGGGTAACGCGTGAGGGGCGGCCCGCTTCGGGATGCTCTACTCACTCGTCGGCCGTCAACATCTCGGGGCGCTATGCATCCGAAATTCAAGCGCGAAAATGACCTCACGCTCCCCTCGGACCCCCGTTAATTTTCTGCGTAGGTGATTCTTCGGGAACGTTGATAACCGAGACGTCGCGCGGTTATCAGTAGTGCAACTCAACGATACTTTCGTCAGCGCGCAAATTACCCCCGCTTGCGTTGGACCCCTCCCCTCTAATTTTGCCGCGAGTGAATCGCCGGGTTCTGGTGCGGGGTGTTGATAACCGTAGCGTCGCGCGGTTATCAGTAGTGCGAGTCGGTGCTTCGGCCGGCGCGATCCGACGTCAGCTGATGTTTGACGTTTCACGTACACGTGCACGTGCGTTCGCGCGTCTCGAGCGCGGCTTATACGCCGAGTTGCGCGAGGGTACGAACCAACGTGACTACAGGAGAGTGTGAGTATCGGGGCTGTTCCGCCACAACACGTGCTCGAGTCAGATTCGGCATTTCTAAGGCTGATCCGAGTTTCACTGGAAGGGGGACAGTTACGTCACGCGGGGAGGGGGAAACTCTTAAAAAAGGGATGCCGGAAGGTGTCGGTGCCCATACCTTCACTTTAGTAGAGATGACCGAAAAGTTGAGGTGAACTTGTAGTGAAAATTGAGCACTGAGTGAAAAAGGTTGAAAATCGTTGGCTGTCTAATCTGGAAAGTGGACGGGACGTGCATATTTGGGTAGTGCATTGTTTCTTGGAATTAGTGACTGCAGAGGCTAATCCTTGAGAATCCGAAACGAATGTTTGAGAATGTGGAACGCAAATAAGTGACTAGGGGATTAAAATTGAGTTGCAAGATGGGACGTGTTGTAGTGTAGATAGGTCAGTTGAAATTTCACGCATTGTCGATGGTGGTTAGAAACTGTGATAGTATTCTTCATATCGTTTGCAGCAAGGTAACTAATGTTCTTATTTCTAAATTGATAATCTGATTTATGTAATTTGACTGAATAATGGAGTCATTAGTCATTGTGTCAGCGTGAATTGATTTAACAGTGTGTGAATGTGCAAAAACGCCATGCGTAAACTTTAGTAACGAGCAAACTCTTTCGTCAAACAAAAGAAATTGCCTTGCACTGTGAAAAACATTCGAGTATTCGTTTAAAATTATTGGCTGAAATCCAACTTTTCATGTTGAATAATTTATAACGAAATATTGCAACTTTCTTGATCATTTTTAAAAGTACATTGTAATAACGAAATTTGATTGTTGAAAGATTTATTGATTCACTAAAACAGCGTTGGGATTCACACATTACAACATCCAAGTGTCGTTGATTAAATTGAAAACTCTAAATTCCCTTACATAAATCACCAAAGAATTAGGCGCTACTGATTATAATCAACTTATAGTAATTAATAAAGAAATGAAACAAAGTTTTTTAATTTAATATCGTTAATCACTGCATTTCACTTTAGTCGTCCATTCCACATTGAATTAACTCAAAAAACCGCAAGCCGTTAATTTATCTAAATAATTGAGCGCATAAAGCGTGTATTTCTAAACAAGACGTATCTTATAGAACACTTCAAAATGATTACAAAAGTGTCTCTTTGAAACTTTTTGCGACCGGTGATTTTGAAGAAAGTGAGCCTTGCTGGAGACGCGGGCGAAGTGAAACTCTAAAGAGCGCTATCTTTAAGTTAAAATACTTTTTGTACTTACTTTTCAAAAGACATTTGTGTCTCCATTCAGCAAAACATCTCGGCGCAAGATGAGTGGCGTCACGCTGGCGAAAAAACAAGTCTTTTAGAAATGACTACAAGGGCGAAAAACGCGGGGAAGTAAATTACATTCGGTCAAAATATATTCCGAAAACTGTTGCACACGTTCCAAAACAATCTTGTTTCAACCATCTCATTGTCACTTGAGACATAAATAAATTTATAAGGTTAAAGTTCCACATGTCAAAATCTGAATCCGCTAAACTATTGATTAACAAATGAACGAGCTAGATTCAAACAACGTATTGATCGCATTTCTAATTTGTTTTCTCAGAACAATTCATTCACTTTTCATACAAAGTAGCGAGATATTGACAAAATTTAAGTCTGTAATTTATATTTTTCTGCAAGCGGTTATTTTCGATACAAAAATTAATTGCTGTACAACTGTTTGAAGTTAACCGAGCTTCGCTTTGTGAATTCGGAGCCTCGAACGTTCTTTTTTTTTATTTCAATTACTTTTGTTCTTTTGTTCTGCAGACAGAAGCACTTACGCACAGACAGTATGTGAAGGTACGTGTCGACACTCGTTCATCTGAGTGCACGTTTTCGAAGGAAACCGTACCGTTTTTTCGTAAACTATGTTATCCTGTACAACTAACCCGTTCTAAAATAAGATAGAAAGTTTCTCATTCAAAAAGTGCCTTATTATGAATCATAGGAACATTTTTGCTTTTTTCTTTGTGAAAACATTGGTTTTCATAAGAAAATATTTGCAAACATTTTCTATGACGCCGAAAGATGAAAAATATTTCGGTTAAATTTTGGTTCCGCTCAAAATCCGGTGGCGACTCTGACCGGAGTTCGAGTCTTGTAGCTTTCGGTTGAATTCTTTGTCAATAGAAATCCGCCTAACATTAATTTAGGTGGATTTCTATTGGGTGATTGTTGACACGTGGCGAAGGGGTGGTTATTCTTTAATTCTGGTTGTTAACTGTTGATTACAAAATGTCGCTCAAAAGTTCACAATCTCACAATGGCTATTTGGCAAAATGAGAAAACCAATCATAATCCAAAAAAACGTTTTAAAATGTCAAAAAATTCCATTTGTCAGACGTGGCCGCTTGAAATATTTTGAAAAAAAAGCACGCACAATTAACGTTCATAGGCCGTTAATCGTACAAGTTATTCAAATCGCGCGTGGTGATAGCGTATCCGCTGTCGAATAAGACACATTCCTGCCATGCAGCGATATTAATCACGCCGGGCGTTCGCTTTCACCACACGTACGTCTAATGGCGAGCGTACTCGTAAAAGTGCGCGAAACTCGCGGAGAACAATTGATCATTGGGCATTTGCACAATGCCGGTGATAGCGGTCTTAAAAGAATCAATAAAACAATAAGGAATCAGATACGCCCCTGCGACTTTATTTATCTCGGCGTTATTGAATGCGAAAGCAAATGAGATAGGAAGGCATGTTTATCAAAAAGTCCTTGACGAAAGGATCGCGGGGCCGAAAAATGTGCGCATTGTTGCGCCGCGGAAAAACACAATCAATTAACCGTACGGTTTGTTCGGTCGTTTTGCAGATTGCCCGGAAACCAAAGCGCGACTGGGAGCGTGCATGGAGACTCGGGGAGCGGAACTGAAGGCCGTGCAAGGTGGCTGCTCGAGGTGTGAAGCGTAGAGCGACCAGCAAGAAGAAATATGTCGTGTTTGGCGGAGAGTCCTGGCGAGATGGACTCGAGCCAGTCACATTACTCGCTGCGATGGAACAACCATCAAGTCCACATCACGCAGGCGTTCGAGGCGCTTCTTCAGGCAGAGGTGCTCGTCGACGTCACCTTGGTCTGCGCGGATTCCAGTTTGAAGGCGCACAAGGTCGTCCTCAGTGCTTGCAGGTGAGATATATTTAAATTTAAGCTAATTCTAACGTGAAGGGCCGGGTATTTAGGGCGCAGTATAATTTAATACAATTACTAGCGTTTGATTTGTTGAAAAATACTGGGATTTCTCATTTATTGCAATTTTGCAGTTAGAACTTTTTCATTTAAATTGATTCTCGGTTGCTGGTTGCTGGTTATTGATCGAATTTCAGATTGAATCTAAAATCGGTATTTTAAAATAGTTCTATCGTTAAAAACGATCCACAAAGAATTTGATGAAACTTTACTTGAATGTTTTAAGCAATGACGCACTGTTTGCCTAAATCTAAACATTTACTATCTGGGAGCTGAGATATTTAATATCAAAGTTGCACAAAAAATTCATGGGAGGTTCAGGAAACTAGTACGCATGTTGTGTAAGAATTTTTGCTTGCCGACAAGATTTAAATGAAAAACTAACAGAATGTGCTTTAGATCACAACTAATGACTGGCAAAAGTTTGATGATGGTTTCCTCCATCGTTTGCCGAAAAATACAAAACTGTATGTATATATCTCTCTATATATAAATATACTAACAATGTAACTGATAAAATTTCCATGCCAAATGTTTCGAATTTCAAGAAGTGAATGTGAAGAAAAATTGTGCAAAGTTAGCGAGACGAAAATATTCGTAACAAAATTACCCAAAAATAAACTTCAAATAATAAACAAACTATTTACTTGGCACCCTAGATGTACGGCCCTAGAAGATAAACCTGCCTTCAGGGGACCGTCCACTGAAAATTGGCCTAAAATAGATTTTTTGATATAACATTTTTTATTGCATATCCTGATACTTTTGAATGTGCTTTTTTCACGTAGCGTCGTTAGATTTCCGAAATTCAATAGAACATAGTTTTTTTCACGTTTGTAGAGAACACTGCACGCCGCGAAAATGCTCGAAATAACTCACAGTACCGGTAATGTTACGTTTCGGTTCAAACCACCACACAGTGTTATAATTTACTACACATTATGTTACCATACAGTCATAATTTTATTATGAATAATGTAAACAATGAACATTATTTAATCATTAATATTTTATCAACTTTTTTAATAAATAATAATTATTAGCTTTTGTTTCATATTTTATTTAAGTAATTTGAAATCGCGCACCGATTCCAAATTACTACGAAATATCTACGATAGTGACATCTATATGGACAAATTTGACACAAGCGATAGAGAGTTGATTTAGTTAAATTGAAATTTAAATATAAAAAACAATTTATGTATATTCAGTTTTTTACATTTTATATTCATAAAACGTATTATATTATGAATAAACTTGATTGTAAACTTTAAATGTGATTATCTCGAAAACTTTTTTTCCAATATTTCTCAACTTTAAAAAGTAGCCGGTGAACAAATTCATAACCGATTTTAATATGGTTTTCGGAAAAATGTTGGGAATTCAGTTGAGAAAAAAGTGCTCAGACAAATTTTCGAAAAATTATTTAACACAAAAGTTATACATAAAAGTGTCTAAACAACGGCATTTTAGGGCACTCCTATTGCTTTTATTTTTACAAAACGTTGGATTAGCAAAAAATAAACATCGTATCAAAATCCCGTCTGACCAATTATTTCTCAACCTAATTCCCGACATTTTTCCGAAAACTATATTGAAATCGGATGAAAATTTGTACACCGGCTTCTTTTTGAAAATACCCCAAATTGCATATGTTATTAACAAATAAATTGTTTATAATTAACTATTAACAATAAACGAATACATATTCGTTTTTCTATGCATTGATAGCTACTTGTGTCTAAAATTGTATGAAAATCTGTTGAAAATTGACTACTTTAGCCGTTTCAGTGGACGGTCTCCTTAAATGCAAAGCTGAGAACATTTCTGGCAAAAATAGTGAATTTACCGTACAGTCAGCAAATTTTTCTCGCATATAAAATTCAATTTAATCTTTAAACAGTAATTTTTCGGATCACTTTCCTCGAAGTGCATCAAAACGATTTATTTCGAATTTGTTCCTTTAAAATGACCCGAACGCGACCTATTCGCTGAAAATGCTCTGAAAACGTTTTGCAATCGAACCGCGGACTCGAAATCAAACATTCGATATTTTATGCTAATGCAGAATTACGCCGAACTACGGCGGTCTACTCCGGTCCGTAAATACAATAGAAAGTACAACGAATCTAGGATAGCGCGCGCGAATGTGGCACACGTACATGCACCGACACACGCGCGCTCGAGTGGAGACCTGAATTTCGCCGATTGTGTCTATTCCGTAACTTGTCGACGGAATAAATTGCATCGCCGGCGCTAGTCAAGCGGACCGCGCGGCCGATGCATTTTTTGCCCCCTCCCCCGCCCCCCCGCGCCGCCCCGGTTTTCGTTTTCATTTTCCATTTTTTTGTTGTCGCGAACAAGACGCTACAAGAAACGCCGCGCCACAATAGCCAATTAACGGCCGAAGTTTCGACGCCGATCGATGCCGGCCATTCAAAAATTGGCCTTTTAATGGAATTCGTTTGAAGTCGCAATAACTTCCTTTTTATTCGCCGGCGATTGGAAATCGCGGGACGATCAATTGATCAATCGACCCTCCCCCGCCCCCCTCCCTTTTCCCCGGACTGTCGGCAGTTTGATTTGGTAATTGCATTAGCATAATTGGACAATTATCCTAATTAAGTCGTATTAATTTAACGCTTTTCATAAGTCGCGCTCCTCGCGATAAATAAAATAAGCGGGCCGCCGAAATTCGGGAGTTATTGTAACATTACATCCAATTGTTCGCCGATTAATTGTATTGTCGAGTAATTGCGTGGCGATTGTTTCAGGCGGTGGTGTGATTGCGAAATTTTTGGCCGGACGTGTTTGCAGTTAGAAAAGTAGGCTGAAATAGATAGACACTCTTACAGGGGCCTTTTTGATAAAGAACCAGAAGTACGTAAGTTGAGTTCACGAGAAATTCGATAAATTGTTTATTTATCTGCATAATTAGGCAATTATGCAAATTAGTAAAAAGGTTATTTTTGAGATAACATTACCCAATTTATTGTATTAATGAGTCTTACGTGTATTTGCATTTTCAATTCTTTATTTAAACAAGATATATTATATTTTGATAGAAAGTTATGTTATTATGCTATTTGCTGTTTAGTAACAACACTAACAATATACATTTTTTCCGAGTGAAATTTTTTTAAATGGAAAGAAATTTTGTTTACTTTGGAAACTTTTTGTTCACTCAGAATGGCAAACTTCTTTATGTAGAAAGATTTGGATTTAGATAAAAACGGATTTCAGTATAAAATAATAATATTTTGCTAATAAGAGGTATTTTTTAGGTAAAAGGGACTCTGTTTTGGTGAAAAAGAATATTTTTGAATGTACCCCGGATAGAACATCAATTTGATATACATCTAATATATGTATAATATACGTATATTATATGTATATATCTATGTTATGTATGAATGTTCATCTAATATATGTATAATATGCATTTTGTTCTATCGGGGACGTGACAAGTGCTATTTTCATTGGACATCAAAAAGTTTCTGCTTAAAGCGGCAAACTTTTGCAATCAAATAGATGTATTTTGAAGACTATAATCTTACACATGATGGTTAAAATTCGAAATCTGTAAAAATCGAGACTTCCAAAAATAAATTACGAGAGTCCCGTGGAAAATTCGAGAAGTTTGAAAACAAGCCCAACGAGGCTGACGCAATTCCAAAAAGTGTTTCATAATGACACTTTTCACGAGAAATGATTCGAAAACGATTTTTTGCGATTCGAAAATGAGCGTGAATGCCTCTCGGATTTCCCACGGAAAAACAACGAAACGCGACTTTTTGTTTTGGATGAAAAAACGCGCGTTTCGAAAAATCCGTTACTCCGGATTTTTGTCGCTTGAAAGCGTGAAGCCGGAAATGAATTGCCGCTTAATATGGCGCGAAGTGTTCGTCACAAAAAGAAAGCGTTGAATGGAGTTTTCGGAACGGTGCGCGTTTTGGAAAGGGGGTCGGAAAATGTTCCCCCCATTTTGCAGTCTTTCCGCGAAACGCCGGACAATTTATCAATCGCTCGATTCGGCCTCGCCGTTATTACCATTATCATTATTTGTCTTCTGCCTTTTTCTCGCCGTAATTAAGAAGATCACGAGACGCTCACGATTCGCGGAATAACGGCGCTCTGCGGTCGTGATTAGTTGGACGATGAAAGGCGAAAACTGTCGACCGGCGCTATTCTCTTTCGACGTAATTGTACCCGCGCATACACTTTTCCCGCGAAATTACAGATTAATGGCCTTATAGGATGTCGAAAAAACGACTTGGTCCCGCGATGCAACGGGAATCGATGCACTCACAAAATAAGTTAGATTATATCTACTCAGTTCTTTATAAAGTCTGGAATTTTTCCAAGCTTTATATCTTTCTTCAGATTATATAAATTTATATCTTCAGATATAAAGTTCAGGTTCTTAACTGTATATCTTCCTTCAGATGTTTTGCAAAGTTCCAACCTGTGGAATCTTCAAACAGATTCCACCAGGATTGGAAAAATCATCTTGAATTAAAATTTTATTTAAAAAAACTCACATGAATATCCTTACACTGAAAAAAAAGTTAGAAAATCCTTTTACGGTAAGAAGATTCCACTCATACTTAGAACAAGAATATTCCTCTAATTATAAGAATAATCTTCTAATTATGAGAGGATTGTTTTTACGGTGTAGATGGGTAAAATAGGAACAATCTCAGTTTCCATATTCATAACCTGGTGGTAATTCATTCCACAACTTTAATTATATCAAATTATTCTGAACTAAAATTTTCAATTTCACAAATAAATTACTTCGCCTAATAAATGAAAAATTATATTTCAAAATGAATCTAAATTTCATAGATTGAAATTAATTCTCGAGTTGGTTGTTTAAATTCTAATGCCCGAATAAAAATTCAAACTAACCAGCAAAAGCGAAATTACAATTTCAATTAATATTTAAACAACCGGATAGACCGGTCGAAATTATGGTGTTATTCTGTTTTTGTAATTTGAGTTCGAAATGTGTTCGTGCAAACGAGAAGGATGAATTTGTAATAAGGAGATCCGACGAAATTGAGATGATTTGTAACGACGCCGACACTCGAGCGCGACCGAAAAAAAAACTCGCTCGAACGTTTGTAAAAGTGTAAAAGTGTAACTCTATTTTCTATCGCGTAATACTTGAACGGGATTTAACGTCTGCTTTCAATGGCTCGAAAAGCTTTTCGATTATTCACATTTGGAGTACGGATAGTAGCTATTAATTAAGAGATTCGTGTTCGATTGAAAAATAAAGCCGCGTTTGGGATAAAAGCGGATGTAATTGTCGGCTTGTGATCCAAGTAAGAAGTGCGTGGGAGAATTAGGTGAACCGGGCTCTGAGATAAAGATGTTAAAAGGATTCGGCGGAGTGTTGACAGTTTGAATGTTTGTCAGAAAATGCTATTACTTTGGTGTACTTTGCGAAAAAGTGGAGAATGAAATGGAACGAAGTGTTGTAAGGTTAAATATGCGAACATTTTTTTACGATATAGTAATTTGGGGAAATGAAAATAACTGTTCTTGTTGCGAAATGGAAAATTGATTGAAAATAAAGAGATTTTTATGGCAGCAAAAACAATAAGAAATAATTATACTAATTGATACAATTTCGTTCCAATTTTGTTTCGTAGAAAATAAATGTTTGGTCCAAGAAGGAAATTTTATCAAAATCGATACAAATATTGTTCGACTGATTTGAAGTTATAATTATGTAATATAATGCTTAAAAACAATTCACAATTGATAAACAAATACAACCATCGATTTGCAAATATTATAACTCAAGTTAAACGAAAGTACAGTCTTGTGTCCCTGTCTGTAATTTAGTGCAGATTTTGGAAAAAAATTATTACTTTACTAGATAATTTGTAGGTAAAATAAGGTAATAAGACGCAGAAAATGCAAAAATCGGATTGCCAAACTCTGCAATTTTCTCTACGTCGACACCTTTTCCCAAACTTTCACATTATTCAGACCTTTCCAAACAAAATTTCACGTTACAACAAGTGAGTCATTAAAAATGGTAAATCTCAAGAAAATATGAACATTTTTAAACACAACTCCCCAGGTTGCCCAAATAAATCCCCCAAAATTTCTATCTTTTCATTGTTTTAAGATATAAAATTATTATGATTCCATAACATCGCCTTAAAAATGTCACAAACTAGTAAAAATATAAATATATTGGATATACGCGAGGAATATGTTAGGAATATATTTACTAATGAATGATATATCTGTCAAACGGTTAAAAACCCTACTTTTACCCAGAAAACCCTAGACAGACAAAATAATTTGAGATTATAAGTGTCGGGTTTTTGAGGGAGTCGATCGCGTGCGAAATTCCGCGACGGACAATTTGCCGGGCGCAAATCGGCGCGCGACGCCCGCGATAGCGGCTTATCTGCCGAGACACACGAGATAAGGAAGCGCGCGGCACGCGGATCAAAGCGCCACCGCCAGAGGGAGTCGTGCGAGGAGGAAGACGAAGGAGCGACGTGGGCGCCCATTCAGCGCTGCTATTATGATTTTACAACAACAGTGCATTTTACAAAAACAATGCGCATTGTTACAAAACGAAAATAACATCCTCCAGACGTTATTATCGTTTACGAACTTTAACATGCGCGTATCGCGAATTTGCTATTTCTTTTTTTCGCACATTTTGTCTTGCTTTGTTTTTGTTCTTGGTTGATATTTTTTACGTTAAGGAAACGAGTCAATTATTAGAGAGTGAATTTTTCTCATAGTTGTTGTATAAAAGTTTTTGGAAAAGGTGTGTGTCTAATTTTGAAAATATTTATTGGTAAAATTGAAAACTGGTGGTAAATGTTTGGAAACAAGTTTTGAAATTTAATTTGATAATTAGAATACTCGCAAATATTACTCGGAGCGAATTCTTAAAATTTGCGAGAATTCGAAATTGGTTCGATTATCATAATGTCGGCAGTATTTCCGACTTTGCGATTTCCTATGCGTTTATTTAAATTAAACGTCACACATTCAGAGCATTGCAAACTGCATTTCGCGACATTTTCCAGTTTCTTTATCAATTGAACCGAATTTTAAACTGCACTTCATAAATACGGCACTGTAAAAATTCTTGTAAATCTAATCTCACTGATTAAAACCACGAAATGGAAATCCAATGAAAGGCACACTGTTCTCGTATTTTCATAATGGCAAAAATTCAATTTCGTGAAATTGCGAAACTTAATCTTGTTGAAAACGCAATGTTTCAAAATTACGAACATCAATTTTTTTGAAAACCAGTTTTTCAAACTGGCAAAAATTTCGTACTTGAGAGATCGCGAAAATTTTATTTTGTAAAATTGCGAAAATTAACTTCTTGAAAATGCAATATTCAAGAAGTTAATATTCAAAGGCTCATTCATCTCATTGTCTGGCCAGGGACGGCGCGGGCTCAATCCTAACCTCAAAAGTTGGTCCACTGATTAGTGATTTTTCGCTAATCACTGATTAGTGATGTCAATTTAACCCCCTCTGCTAAAAGTTTTCCGGCATGCCCCGCAATTATAATACCCCTTTTTCACCATTTTGAATTTTGAACTCCCTCCGCTCGTTAGCCCACGCGATTTGAATATCGTGGTAATATTATCTTAATTCGACATTAAAAATCCAACTTTTTGTCCTCAATATTAGCCAGGCTTGAATTTTAACTTTCTCAGTTGCCTTACGTAACTGCAGAACAAAAACAACGCCGAATTGATTGGCGCGTTTTGTTTTAAATATTTCCGTCCCCTAGGATCAACAAAAGGCTCGACCTGCGCGAAACTCGAATTTCGTCGAATCATGTTTATTCTGTGCCGGAAAAAGCAACTTTCTCGGTACATTTGAAATACAAATTTTGTCCAAATCGCGGATGAATAAATTATCAGAATGAATTTGCCGCGTGTTCAAACCCCCTCTTTTTCGCCAAAAATTCAAAATTTTGCGGACCTCTCGCGAAAATTGTTTGCGAATCAAAATTAATGTCATCGCGAAACTTGGACCGGCGAATTTCGGCAATTAAAACATTATCGTTATTTTGCATTATTAGCCATGCCTTGACGAAGCCAATTTTTTGTGCGAAATAATTAAGATATCGTTTATAAATAGTTATATTTTCGGGGCATTATCGGCGAACAATTTTATTTTTGCGTCACGCGGCCTGTTTTTCGAAACGCGCGTTATCACGCATACGCGCGCGCGAGAGCAAGAAAGCGACGGAAAAAACGGACAAAAGGATGGAAAGTTTTGGCAGCGGCTATCAAGAATTTCGAAAAGCGCGCCGTCGGGAATTTTCGAGAAATTACGGGAAACGTTTCGCGGCGTCGCGGGTCCGGCTGTTAGTCGGCGCATTATTTCGCGAATAGCAATTGTTGGTCAGCAATAATTCGATCAAAACAATTAACAACGTTTACGTTGTTAACAGTTTTGATCGATAAGGTGTCATTTTCGAGGTACGAATATCGACACGGTAACAAGCCATTCGGTGACTCGCGCCAAAATTGATCGCGGACGAATCCCAAAGTAAAAAATTTTATTACGAAAACACGAGTCGGCGACGACTTGTGGCATTCAAACTAAACCGCTGCACAAAAATTACGAATAAAAAATTCGCAAGACAAAACTTGCGTGGTTCGAAAAAAATTGCGTAACTCGAAATTGCAATTCAAAATCGCGTATCTTGTTTCGTTGTCGAGAAGAAAGAATTCGAAAAACCGTTACGGGCCACGTGACCCCGAAAATTCAAAAGCAACCGTCATTTCGCACAAAAGTACGCGCCGTCCAACAATGGCCGGATTCGGCTTCGGAAATTCCGCGGGACTCGAAATTCGGCGCCGCCAGGCCCCCGACGCCGCGCCGCACACACACGTGTGCGAGACAGAGACACTCCGCGCGAAAGCACGTGTGAGCCATCGCGACCCGAACCCCACATTTCCCTCCGAAACCCGCTTCCGCAACTCGTTTCCAAACCGTCCCCAAAAATTCCACTTCGCCCTTTGTTCGTCCTTCTACTTCCTCCAGACAAAGACTTCCTCCCCCCCCAAAAAAATTCCACCAGAACTGGAATTTCGACGTTCCTTAAAATGGAAGCATTTAGCACTTGTAGCAAAAAACATAAACTCTCCATCGGAATTCTGGCCTTCTGTATTTGCAATCTCATTTTCCAAATTTTCCAACGTTTCTCTTCACGTACGGTAGGTGGCGGATGAGATAAATTTAGATATAACTTTTCAGATCACCCCTCCATCAATTTTAATTCTTGCTATAGGAAATGTGCGTGTATATGTAGGTGTGTATGTATATATGTGTCTGATTAGGTATATATGTATGTACTTCGCATAAAGATTATTAAGCCACATGCGGCTTTACTCGTTGGGTTAATAATTTTTTGCGAAGTACTCCTATACACACATACACACATTTATATATTTGTATATATATGTTTCTCTGTAAAACGATAAGAAAAATGTTCGCGAAAAATGAAAAATCGAATCGTGGCACAAGTTCGGAACAGCGACACACACTTAGTCGGCGCACTGACACCCACCGTGGCGTTTTATTGAAAAGCGTTCATGTTGCTGCGAACTTGTTGCTGGTTAGTCGCGGCGCCGGGCCGCTCCTCGTCTGGTCTCTCGCGGAAAACACTTGCGCGCGGCCACTGCACCGCGTCACTGCGAATACTCGTGCTTGTGCCGGATCGTCGCGCGGGCACATGTCACGTGCGCGCGGCCACCTGGCTCGGGCTCGCGTTCGCTCGCGGCATCGGCTCTCGTGGTGGTTCGCGCCGAAAAAGCACTCCCGACACGTACCGCGAATTAACGAGTTACGTTATAAAACGCAACGACCCACAATGCCACGCAAATGCTTCGGAATTGCCGCCGCGGCGGCGGTGCTCCGCCGGCCCCGCGCGCCCCCCACCCGGGGGCCCCCCACCCCCGGCCGGAGGGGAGGCCGCTAATATCCGAGTCGGCTGCCACTGCGGCGTCGCCCCCCACCCAAGGCCCCCTTCTTAGGCGCGGCGCCCCGGAGTGGGGCGCCCAGGGGTGGGGGCACGCGGGAGGGGCGCGCGGCTACGGCACTGCGCAGTGGCGGCGCTGCCGGCACGCGCGCCTCGCTCGCCGATTCGATGGGGATAAGATTGAGATTTCGGGGGTGAGTGAGTGGGGGGCGGGGCAGGGACGTAGGCCGGCTTTCGGCGCGGCTTTTCCGCGAGGCCGCGGCGGGGATTTTCGGACGCCAGGGCCGGATTGGACGGGGGCCGCCGCAAACGGCGAAGCTTTCTTCGTCTTTTGCGCCAGAAAATTACTTGCTTCGGTAGCAACTATGATTAAAGTTCTAAGTTAGAGAAAATTTTATGTATTTAAAAAAAATGGTGTTTTCAAAATTATTTATTTATTCGAAGGGATGTTTTTTTGAGTTAGAGTTGTTTAAGATTTTGGGAAAGGGTGACTTTTCATTGATTTTTCGCTTTTAATTTGATTTGACGGAATGTGGATTGATAAATGATAGAGCGATTTGGTATCTTGAAATCGAATTGGAGATTGAGGGTTTTCAGGGACTGGTTATAGGCTATGTGAGTATCTGCTTTGAATGACGTTAGCGCCATCTAGGAACGAAGTTTTACCGGGACAAAAATATGTTTTCTAAAAATATACAATTTTTACTTTTTTATTAAAAAATAGCACGTTACCAGCTTAAAAGAAATCTGTTTACAGAATCTTGCTTCATAGCGACAAAATTAAGGAATCAAATTCATTTCTCCAAGAAAGTGCTAAATTTGGCCGCTATTTTGGCGATGTAGTCGATGCTTACATAGCGTATATGGTTTCATTGATAGTTTTTTATCATTCTATTACGACATAAAGGAATTTATTTAGGTCGAAAGATACAGTAATTTAATATCTTATACCAAAATCAGTCTTCCATTTTCGAATTTTTACAAAACTAAGTGGTCATCACTTGGTTTTCTCAGAATAAGCACATTTATAATTCTTTTTCATTGCATATTTTTCTTTTTCTTTCAAACTTCTATTTCAAAGTTTCCAAGCTTCCGTCATATCGCATGTTCAATCCTGTTTAAATTAAAAAAAAAAAAAACAGTTACAAAATCGCATTTTAAATTTTCGAATATTTGGAGGAATTAATATTGTTCTTTACCTATACACATTTTTTAACTTGAAACATATTTCCAAAATGCTACACTATCTTTTTTCTCATTGCAAATTGACTTTTTAATCTATTAATTACTATCTTTAAAAAATGATAAACCCTTGTGATAAATATCAAGTATTTACCGAAATGACTGAAAGTCGTTAATAAACATATTAGAATTCCCCAGAAATTGTCTAAATATCAATCGGTTAAACATAAATATATTCTCATAGCTGTTTACATGCAACGAAATGCCCAACGTGTTCTTTCTTGTTTCAGCAAATCAGTACTTCCATATTTCAAATCCACGAGTGTAATTAAAAACATTTGTATCTTTTTTAAAAGGGGCAATCGCTCAATTAACAAAATGTAACAGATTATACAATACAGAACATATCTCGATTATAATCGTTCTATTATTATTGCTTAAAAAAGTTGAAGACAAACCATTTTTTGGGTTTTTTCAAGAAAATTTTACATAAAGTTTCCATTTTTAAATGTTTCTTATACAGAGATATGTTAAACGCCGGGAATTGCGTGATGAATTTTTGAATTTTTCGTTAGAGGGGGTGAGGGGAAAGAATGGGGGGGGGGGATTGTGTGAGAGGAAGTGGAAATTGACCGAGGGGACGAAAAGAGTCGAGTTTCGGTGGTCTGCTTTGAGGAGGTGGTTTTATTCGAGGTAGTTTTATTCCATGGCATGAGGTCGTTTTAATCCCCCCTCTTATAGAAATTGAACGATGAGAGTTACAGTTGGAGCAGTGTAACCGCGCGAGGAGAAACAGTTCTTTCTGTTTGCGACGGCTAACTGTTTATAGTGTGGATGATGTTATTTTAATAATAATAATATTATGAGTAATAATAATAAAGTTTATAGCCTAAATTAGATGCGATAAGAGTAACACTCAAGTGTATGTGTATATGTATAAATACGCACGACTTAATAAAATGTACAAATCGCAAAAAAGTGTGTTCCAAATTGGGCTGCACTTTTATTGTTAATGTTAATATAATTTTAAACAACTCTTTAATGTTTATACCAATTTTCGAGCAGGACGATTCTAAATCTTGCCAGTTGTCTACACGCATTAATAATATATCAATATCAATTTCGAACTAAATAAAAATGTATGAATCACATAAACGGTTATATAAGTTGATTCGGATCTTAACCATTTTACATTTTAACTATCAATCAGAAACAATAAAATTGCATGATAACATTTTTGAAATCGTCAATTATGGGAAAATTTCGGCCCGAAACGGCAATTAAAATTCGACATTAATGTATAATTAAATTGTCGAAATTTTATCAAATCTGTTTGTGCAACAAACAAATGACGTTTTGTTAATAACAATTAAACTACAAAAATGAATTGTTCAAACCTTCGATGAAAAGTTTTCTCTACGAGATTCTGATAACAGAATCTCGAAAAGCCACGACAGAGATTTCGTCCAAATTCGACGCTGATAGTTAAAAATCGTCGAGATACGATTTGAAAAGGAAATGTATTTCTCGCGCACGTTGTGTCGAGCGCGATCACTGAACTTAGAGGTCACCACAATGAAGGAGAGCACGAGACGTTTGAACGTATTTTCTCAACATTTGTGCTTGTGTGTTATTAACAAAAATTGAGTAAAAACCAAAATTTCGAGATAACTAATGCCCGAAACGACATACTCGATTATCAGACATTTCCAAAGTTTCGTTAATAATCAACTAATGAGCCGTTGCATAATACAGTTTTTTCAATTTTTATAAATATTATCTTCATTAACTTGTTTTTTCAGTAAGCCGACTGCGTTGGTTATTCCCGATATGAAACGTTGCCTTTATTTATTTTTCTTCAAATACAATGCAATGTACATAAGACGAGAAATAAAAACGAGTTTCTTTGCGGAACGTGGGAGAAGCTGAATATAATGATATCGCAATTTAATACAAAAATTAATTAATTAACGGAATAATAATGAACAAAAAAATAATAACAACAATACGCACTGTAAGTACATTGTGTTTTAATTTAATCGATAAAAGGGTCGGCGCAATGCATTTTTACATTAATTTTCGCATTTTACAGCACAATCCAGTTAAAGCGCGAAATTAAATTTCATATAAAAGTTACAACTAAATAAATAAATAATTGCCGAAATCCCTCTTGAACGAATTTTTAATTAAAATTTGAAATAGCCCAAACAATTATTCCATTATCTTTTCGTTTTATAGCGAATAAAAAATTGTTTATAATATAACTCAATGCAGCTCACGCAACCTCAAAATTGAATTTCGAAATGTTGAAAAAAAAGTAACGAACTTCATCATATTACTCTTTCGTAATACCGCAGAGATTAAATATGATAAATCTCTCACGTTTTTTTTTCTAAAAATCCAATCGTGTAATAATCTCTCTAACCCAGCAATAACTGTAATGTGTTAATCGAAAAAAATGTATGTCGTTTTTTTCTAACAATTATTTTAATTTTCACAAAAATAAGATTAATTACGAATAATCGAAAATATGTACCATCAAGTTTATTCAAAGTTTCGATTGGATGGTTTTAATTCGTTAAAATAACGTTTGTGTCAAGTTTTCGGGATTTTATAAAATTTCAGAGAAAAATTCCCGATGAAATTGCCCCGCAAATTCGATAACGTCTAATTATCGAGTATCGGCGTTGTGAGTGCGGCTTAAGGGTGCTCGGGGCTCGTGTCAACGAACGTCCGGAACGTCTGTCTCACGCACATTTCACGTTCGTCGCGCATGAGATCATCGGCGCGCGAGACTCGGGAAAACTCGGCGGGACAGATTCTTTGGGGATTTTCGCGGACGAGCTTTAACTGTTAAAAACGAAAAAAATGTTTCACCCATTTTTTCATGATTTCGTCGAAATGTAAACCCAACATTTTGTACAAATTCCTTTTCAAATGAATATCGATTTCAAATTGTTAATTAATATTACGTAAATTGAATTTTTAGCTTCAGAATAATTAATTTTGTAGCTGAAATAGAAATATATTGGGTATATGCTAGAAATATACTTTTAAATCCAAAAATATTGGGAATGTATGTTTTCTACATGACCAATATTTCTACGTTAACTAGGATTTCAATGAAGTTTAGTATACCTATGTATTTTAAGTTTTTTAATGGTAGGGTAAGGTTGGGATAAATGAGGTTAGATGCGATTAGATTTGCTGCAGGCATTTGTCAGTTGTGTATCGCACTAATTTGATAATTAATAATCCGACAAATGGAAAACGGGAGGTAAAAAAATGGCGGGAAGCGTAATCGCGGGCGCGTATAAAAAAAAATTAATAAGTTCCGCCATCTTGGTGTGTGTCTTGGTACATTTTATTCATTCATTCGGCTTAACCAAGCATCACTTCCTGCTGTCACGCCATGATTATTTTTAAGTGCCGCGGAATTAATTTTAATACGTAATGATATGTTTTTAATGAATGGCGGGGCCTCGCGAGCGAAACAATTATTTCGTTAAATTAATGCCGAATAAATATCCGCGGAACGATCGATCCGCCGTCTATCTGAAACGTAACGACACTTGTATCCTTGCGTCCTCTCCCGTGCGGCGATATTGAAAATTGCACTTTCATTTAATTATTTATTGCTCAAGAGCCCGCTAATGTGCTTTGAAATTTCGTAATTGTATCGCACGTTATCAAAGTCACGGCGTAATGCGTTTTACGATTTTTTCATTACACGCGAAATTTTGCACCAATGAGACGTAATATTCGTTTTTCAAATCACCTTGTTAACGACGCGCAAAAATTGCCTTTGCATTTATTGTTGCAACATTCAATGTTGCAGTTTCATTTCAGTTGAACTATCGTTTTTGAAAAATAGAAAATCGTGTATAAACTTTCGCGGAAGCGTTTGCACGAACAAACGTTTCTTTTGGAAATCGCCCCAGAAAAAGCGCGCGACAATTTGGCAAATTTGAAATTCCGCATTGTCAGTTCGCAGCGGTAAACGCGCGCGGGAAGCGATTTTTAAAAACTAAACAAACCTGAATGCCGGCACTTGAGGCCGCGAGAACGATCACGTGAAAACGTCATTGTTCAGCTGAACTTAATTTGCGGATTTTCTCGCGGCAAGTGGATTCCATAATTCTTATTCACGCTTTAATTAAATATAATTTTATTGAACGTTTTTTCGCGATGAAAAACGTTCCAAATGAAACCGGCTTTATCAAAATCATCTAGAAATGGTTCGCGGCGGAACAATGCGCATTTTTATTTCGCTTCTCACTGTCGTAACTCATTTCATTTGCTGAATAATAAAACTATGATAATGAAAATTGTAATCGCACTTCGAGTTCGCGATGCACTTCGAAGAACCGGCGCGCATTGCCCCCCCCCCCTCTTTCCCTCCGACGTCCGCGTTTTTAGCGCAGAATTAGATGTAGATTTGCGCTTTTTATGGATCGTTTCAAACGACGGGATAAGAATGATTCAATGGCCTTTTCGGTGTTTTACGGCGCCTGTTATTAAATGTGGAACAATGTATCCTTGTTCTCATCGACGTTCTCAAACTTAAATGTTTAACATAATGAAAATACTGTAACTATTCATCTCAAACTACATTTTTTCGACATTGGGTTCGCAGACCTTATATGCTAATTTTATTGAAAAATTTTAAGGGTAATTCTGTTTTTATGTTTGCACTGAGAAAACTAGATGGCGACCAACGCCATCTAGATGGCGACCTGTACCATCTAGATGGCGACCAGCGCCATTTAAATTGCGAAAATCGCCATCTAGATGGTACAGGTCGCCATCTAGTTTTCTCAGTGCACTCACAAAGTAATATTCCGTATTTAGTGGAATTTAACATTCAATTCATGAAATAGGTTAAATGAGCATTATATGCGTTGGGATGATTAATTAAATATACTGTTTTTTTATTGTGTCATGGCTCTTTATACAATAATATTTCATATTCATTTGATTTAACTATAATTCCATTTAATATTTCGTCCGGAAATAGTTATTCGTGTGATTGAAAATAGGAACTTTACGTGCCAGATTACGTAAAATTTCGCATTTGGTGGAAAATTACGTAAAATTTCACGGCAACCAGCTCCCTTCATACTTACCGGAATTTTACACAACTTTGTTTACAATGTACCGCCAGTGTTCCTCAACCGACGAAGCGTCCCAATCAAACTAAGCCGGGCTCCTTAAATCAACCAATTCCCCTCGACCCTTTTCAACAAATCAACGCAGCCCGAAGTTAGAGCCCCGATGCTTTATGCACGGTCCGCTTAAACATTATTTAACCGGATCATAAAGCACGCGCGTGCCCGATCCATCAAAGTCCGCTGATTGCGTTCCGGCCTTAAATTCCGGGCGCGCGGTGTTGCTCGAAAATGAAGTGTTCCTTTTTTCGCCGACAGGGGGCGGCACCGCGAGGCCGCGGCCCAAGGTGATGCCTTAATCATTCACACGTCCTGATCCCGCTTTCGGGGCGTAATTTAATGTTCACGCTCGAGAGCGCGAGCCAGCGGGAACACGCATTTACAGCGCACGATATAAGACTATTAATTTATCCTAAGAGCCCGATGGTTTTCTTCGCTCGTTGGGCAAAATGACTTTCACGTCTTGGCCCCCGATCGTCGCGCTTTCGGTCACCCCCCGGGTCTGAAATGCGGTCCTTTTGCGGTCGGTTACACCCGCAAGCTCATATAATAAACAGGTAAATGCTAATGCGGGGATATGCATAAGAGGAGGAGCGGCGGTTTAACTTGATCTCTCCATTCGAACAACCTAATTCCGTCAGACAAAATTAATAATTTATGGGGGTTGCCGAAGCGTCGCACAAACACTTTAATGATATCATATGAAACTCCGACAATGTCCTGCATCGATCTCAGATTAAGACGAGGCGACGAGCCGATACTCCGCCGCGCTGTGTCGGCGGCTTTTAAGGGGGAGGGGGTTGAAGATAGAGGCAGTCGGAGTTATTGGGAGTAGGGGCATTTGGGGGGAAGCTGGTTGAGAGTGAGGAAGGAGGGAAGAGCAAGTGGCTGAAACTTTGAAGTTGAAGCTGGTAGACTGTAGTCTAGCAGATTTTAGACGAAGAATTTGCAATTGGATCATTATTCGTTTTTTTATGTTAATTGTGTGTGGTTTTTACCGTAAATGTTAATTATTTATGCGCACTTCAAATGGTTAATACACGCTACTGATTTTATCGCTTGAATAACCAAGTCCTAGTTTCATTAAGGAGGTCTCTTACCAAATTAGACTTGAATTTGGGAAATTGTCTCCAAGTCTATTTTTATACCAACCCCAATATGCTTTGAGTCTCAGAGCGTATACTGAAACCATTGTGACTCTTTTTGAGTCGAATTTGCGACACGATTTTTTTCGATTTTTTTTTACTAATTTACAAAAGGGGATCCTCCCTAAAAAAGGCAAAAACAAATTGTTCGTCTCTAAACCTACTTGTATACGATTTCTACTATTTTTTTTAATGACAGGGACTATACTACATCGTTTTGTAGTCGAATTTGTGACAATTTTTTTTGTTTTTTTTCCAAATGTTGAACGTTGATATCCAATTTTTATCGGAAGCATGTTCAAAAAAGGTTCATAGTTCTTTTAATAAGAAAAGGACATGTAATATTAAGAATTTTGACGCACCTATATTTGACTACCTGACAAAAAGTCTTTATTAGATAACGACTTTTTTTATTATAACAACCTTTCAATTTTATTGTAATAAAAGTAAAACTATTATTACAATAAAATTGAAAAGGGAGGAGTAAATTGCAGGAGCATTGGAGAAGGCATACAAATACAGATTAGAAAGAGGAAGGGGTATATCTTCAAGAAGATATGAAGATATAAATCTGAAAGGAATAATTTTATTCTCGTAAGATACTCACGCGGAGAGTATCTTACGAAAAAGTGAAAGTGTTTCTTTGAAAGTGAGTATTCTTGCACTGTCAGTATGGTCTGTATATGTGTGGCTGTATCGAAAAGTTAAATTCAGTCGAAAAAGCAAATCAGTCGACAGTCAATAGCACTAATTAATCGATAATTAATTATCGGTGTAAACAATATTATTTAAAGGGCAAATTTAATTATAAAACGGAAAATCTTAGGGCCTGTGTTTTTATATTATGTTATTCTAAACTTTCAAATGCATTACTGCTGTTAAATGTTGGTAATCAAAATAATACAATTGTATTAGGACGTACACTTTTCCGAACACAAAACGGAGTGTTCGGATGGAAAATTTTGAATCGAATTGTGGTACGATTCCTCTCCAGTAAACAGCAAACGTACATTACATATTCTATTATGAGTGAAAAAGAAGTTTTTATGAATTCATACAATCGATTCAAAATTAATTAAATGACTCATTTTGTAAAGGAAATTCTATTATAATATTTGCCCAAAAGTTTATTCAAAATTTAATTTATTTACTCGTCTCCAATAACGAACTTAACAACTAATTATTTTCGCGTCCGGATAACTTTATCGAAAATACCGGAAACCGCCCCCGTGTATTAACCTCGCGTGCAATTTTTCAGCTCATCTCCCAATAATTTTTCCTATGCAATTTCAATGAATATCCAATACCGTTCACCAAAATCGCTGCGTGAATAATGCTCTCGATCATGAACGCAATTATTCCAACGTGTAACTGCGCTTGAAGTTCATATCCCAAATACCTTAATGGTTATTTGATGTGCAGCGTTTTAACGATTTTTCAATCAAAGCTTTTTTCGACAACGCACTTACAACACAACATTAAATGCGTCGTCGAGTCCTTCTGATAACTTTATACGCAATGAGTAAACTCGTATTTCTCACAATTAAACAAATTCTTTCTTATAAGAGTTTCTGAAGGTAACTGTTTAAGAACAGAAAACGATTCTCTAAAGATATTTGTAACAACTTAAATCAACAATTCAGTTTGCTAACAAATTTTTAACTCATTTGAAAAATGAGATTGTCAGATAAAAAGATACCGACATTTTTTCGCAGACAGTTTTCATAAAATTGTCTTTCCATGTTGAAATTAGCACCAACATGCATATGCAAGATATGCACAAATTCGGAAAAATTGGAATTTCGAGCAACCGTGGGTACACCGTTCCCATAATCATACGCTACGGACGATCTCAATATTCATCATCCCGTGTCACGCGTCCTAATTATCCGATTATTCTTATAACTTATGTAGCCGGAGTTAAAACGTAATAACGGGATTATCCCGGCGGCCGCGATAAATCTGACGGGATTCGCTGTCCGCCGTAATACGTTGCGATTCGAGGGACAATTTATAAATATTACAGACGATTATTATGTGCGGCATTATTCAGCGCTCAGCTGGTTTCTTGTCTTATCTATTTATTAATGCCGCGGAATCTATTTCCGCGTGGTCGAAACGCTTCTTCGAAACGAAAGCGATCCTCCGCAAGGCGATATTTATCTCCGTTTTTATTCCGAATTTTCGCGTCATTTATCATCGACGCCGTTGTATTAAGTTTCCATGTAACGGTCGAGGGTAAAAGTCGCGCAACATGACGATAAAATAAAAAAATTTGCCCGCGCACAGATATATAGGTATAACTTATGTATATATATGAGCCTATACCTGCGAGTAGTTATGTAGATAAATAGATACTCGGATGGACGGATCTATGAATAATCATAAAACAGACAGGTCTCTTCATTTATTATGTATTTATTCGGCCGAAAACGTTGTTCACGAAACCAGAACAATCTCACGGCTTATGACGACGAATGGCAATTTCACTTTCAAGAATCGCACAAATGTTTGTGCGGGGACACTACTGACCTTTTTTTCTCCTTCTCTCTCCCTTATTTATCGCCTCCCCGCGAAAAATGGAAGTCGTAAAGTTGTTTTGTTTTAAGCGCTCTACGAATTTCATTGCGCGCGCGGTATTTGTTGCTGGATGACAGTATATTCTGCAAATTATTTATTTATTTGCGAAAGTGGGGCAGCCGGTGCTATGGAAGACGCGCGCAATTTTGTTTCGGACGCGGAAGGAGGCGATTTGATAATTCGATTCATTTCGTAGAAAGATTGGTTCGTTTTTATGTTGTTTCATCTTGAAGTGATACATTGGTAGAAGTTAACGTTACGGAAGTTAGTTTTTCGATTCTTTCATTTTTTAAGGAACCGTCGCTAAGAATTTTGTATTGTACGTTTTTGTGTTTGCAGTCTTAGTTGTTGTAGTGTTAGTGGCATTACTAAAAAGCCAGTGATTC
>JABFPB010000380.1:0-40751 GCA_022817645.1 Ceratoteleas bidentatus
TCCCCTTCAACCCTGGTTCAAACCCCCCTTCTAACCCCCCTTCTAACCCCCCCTCATACCACCTTCAAATCCCTCTTCGAGAGAGAGGCGAAAAAAGATTCCGATTTTTGGTCTTGGACCGGAGGGAAACTTAAAGAAATTTTTTGGTTTGTTCCGGAGGGAAACTAAAACTAACTGAGAGTTTCGGTTTTGCTCCGGAGGGAAACTAAACGAATTAAGAGTTGTGGTTTTGATCCGGAGGGAAGCTAAATGTAATCGAGAGTTTTGGTTTTGCTCCGGAGGGAAACTAAAACGAGGATAATATTTCCATCCGTTCCTTTTCGTTTCGGTTCACATCCTTGCTGTCCTGGCAAGGTTCGCGTCCCGAGAACCTAGATACTGTCACTCTCGTTCGGTCTGACAGGTTCAGGATCTGCTTCACCATCGTTATCTGACTCAGGCTCCGAAGTGTTGTCGACCCACGGTTTCATCGAGTCGGCGGCTGTTCGGGGTCCTTCATCTCCTCCCACTCTGACTACTTCATACCGCTCATGGTCCAGCATTTTAGAAACTTCGTACGTCCCAGAAACCTAAAACGAAGTTTAAGTCCTGGACCTTGCTGGGTCTTACGGACTGCCACCAGGTGTCCTTCGTTGTACTCGTACGCCTGCTTCCTCTTTCGAATGAAATTGCTTCTATTTTCAGTTTGCACCTTCGCAATTTGTTCTGTTGCTTGGCTTCGCATTGTATCACGTTCTGAAATTCCCGCACCAGCTCCTCGGAGATGACGTCCATCCAGTCAGGTTTCGCGATCTGGGATATACTCCGAACATGACATGAAATGGAGACGTACCGATTCTTCGGTGCAGAGCTGAATTAATGCACAACTGAGCGATGCTCAGGTGCTTATACCTCTCCTGTGGGTGCGCAGCCGACAGCTTGGCGAGCAATGGAACAATCACGCGATTAACCCGCTCGACCTGTCCATTCGTTCTAGGTATTCCTGTCGTAACTAGGTGATGATAGATTTTATGGTCACGACAGTACTGTTCAAAATCACAAGCGGTGAAAGCGGTTCCCCTATCTGAGATAATCCGGCGTGGGTGGCCAAACACTGTAGCCTGCTTGTCCAGCTTATCAACAACTTCCGCTGTCCTTGTAGATCGCGTGGGATACAACCATACGAATTTACTAAAGGCGTCCACAATGGCAAATACGTGGTTGTACTTGTTGCTGGTAGAGGGTAGCGGACCCAAGTGATCGACGTGGTAAGTATCCAAGGGTACTGACCCTTTGTCTATGGAGTGCAACCACCCTTCCATTTTACCAGCTTTTCTCTCTGCCAGGATGCAGACCACGCAGCTTTGGACGACTCTATCGTCTTTGACTCTCAAATCCGGGTTCCAATAGTCGCGCCTCAAGATGGCCTCCACCTTGCTCGTTGCGAAATGGCCATTTTCGTGGACCCGTCGGATTACTTGATTCTGTATTGCCTTAAGTACCTAGTCGTAAATCGCCATCATCTGCACGATACAGGAGTGCCCCGCGCACATGATAGTCATCTTTCTGGCTCTGCTCTACTTCTTCAGCCATCCTCTGGATTTGTGGGTCGTCGCGTTGTGCCTTGCGAAGACCCGGCAATAATCCGTCGACATCCTCCCTGATCAGAAGCACTTCCCTCGTCGCATTTCGGCTCAAAGCGTCCACGTGGGGCATCAACTTCCTCGCCCGATGGACAATTGTATATTCGAACTGAAGAGCTCACCGGGCTACTCGGACGCAAAGGTCTCTCTTGGCCATTGTCAAAGTGAAAGCTTTGCAATCGGTAACGATTTTAAAGGTCGTACCTAGAAGATATGTTCGAAAATTTTTCAAAGCTTTCACGATGGCGAGAACCTCGAGCTCGTAGCTGGTATAATGTTCTTCTTCTCTCTAGGTTCTCCGGCTGGCATATTACAAGGGTTCATTTTGCCGTCGTCTATGTCTCTCTGGAACAAAATTGCGCCGATCCCCTTCTTGGACGCGTCGGTATGGAGCTCCGTCTCCACTCCTGCCTCAAACAGCTTCAAAATGGGTCTCGACACTAACTTCTCTTTCAGCTGCAAGAAGACTTCCCGTTGTCTCTCCCCGAAATTGAATTCGACGCCCCCGCGAAGCAAGTCAGTCAACGGCTGAGCCACGATTGAGTATCGCGGAATAAATTTCCGGAAGTATCCGGTCAGACCCAGAAAACTCTGGAGCTGTCGTACGTTCCGCGGCTCTGCAAACTTCAAAACATAATCAATTTTCTGCGGCGATGGTTTTATCATGCCATTCTTTACAATCGTTCCCAAATATTCTACTTCATCGACCAAAAATTTGCTTTTGCTCCATTTCATACGCAATCCAGCGTTCTCCGCAACATTCAGTACTTGTTGTAATCTTTCTAATCCTTCTCTACGGTCCTTTGCTAGTACAATTAAATCGTCCATGTAGGTAGGTACGATGCCATCTTTAATACGATTTATAAAAACCACATTGACGAACCTTTGGAAAACTGATGGCGAATTGCAGAGTCCAAAAGGGACCCTCAAGAATTCGTACTGACCCCCAGGGATGACGATGGACGTATATCAACGACTACTCTCCTCCACATGGAAAAAACCGTTTTCCAGGTCCAATGTACTGAATATTTTGGAACCTTGTAGTGCGTCAAGCAAATCGTCGATGAAAGGAAACGGGTACCTGTCCTTGTAAATGACCTTGTTAATCTCCCGATAATCGATGCACAATCTGTGCGTTCCATCTTTCTTCTTTACAAGGACTATGGGACTCGCGTACTCTGATAACGAGTTGTGGATCACGCCTTGCCGGAGCCATTCGCTAATTTGCTCATCGACAACCTTTCGCTCGTACACAAATAATCTTCGCGGTGGCTGGTAGACCGGCTTATCGCTTTTCAAAATAATTTTCATCTCCACCCCGTAATCGCGCTGTACTTGTGGATTATAAGAATCAGTCAGTGCCTTTAGTTTGTTTTCGTCACAATCCCCTCTTTCTCCCCCAACATAAATTTCACGTTCGCGAATTAGCGCCTCGGCGTTAATCGTGAATACATCGGGAATTCGTTCAGAGTTGATTATAACATTTGTTATCAAAGGACTAACTGATATCTTTTGCCCCACAATTCGCAATTCGGTCGTTCTCAAAAAATTATTACCCAATAAAAGTTCGCGTCTCAGTAGATTATCTGTAACACATGAAGATTTGTAATGAAAGTATAATCATCAAGTTCGAATTTAATTTCAATTTCGCTGCCTGTTTCTACTAAATTTGTATCAATTCCACGAAAACAGATCTTATTTCCAATAAACTTTGGCGACCCCAAATGAAAATACTCACGCTCTTGCAGTAATGACACATCGCTACCTGTATCAATCAAACATCAATATTTGTCCCGTTCAGAATCGCCGATCGTATACATTTTCGGGTCGTTGTGTCCGCCGTCACGCAACCGACGTGTCTTGCCGTGATCTTTTTGGGACATTCGAATGCTTTGTGGCCGACCTGATCACAGTTAAAGCATTTCCTCTTGGGGCAATTATTTTTCACATGGCTATCACTGCCACAGTAAAAACATTGCCTACTCGACGGATCAACTATATCGAACTCAGTTCCATTCCACGCCGCATTCGATCGTCGATTAACTGTCATTTTAAACGGTTTGCTATTATCGCTCATCTCTATCAGTCTTCTTCCCTTTACCGATACTTTTCGGAATGCTTCCATCAATGCTTCCAATGATGTTCGATAATATATTCCAACAATTCACTCTGATCTAATATTGGCACCGCGTTACCCAAAATTATTTTCTCATGAGCATATTCACGAAAAGTTTCCGATGACTTCCGCGGCCCGACCCTTCAATCTCATACTAAGCAACATTTTTGCCGCGTTATTATCGAGCCCATGAACGTCTTTGGAGAAACATAATCGCTTTATCCAATTGTCACACGCTTCAGCGCTACCGTCAAAATTACATAACATTTCCGCGACTATATTCAGACTCATCTTGCTCCCGTTACATAAATTTGGACCAACGTCACCTGGTAAAACGCTGCTATATGCTTGACCCTGAAGCTGCATCCCGTCAGACCGCCTCGTTGATTCCTGCGATGCTCCGCTGTTGTTCAGCAAAGCCGTTCCGTTACCAAGTGACATGGGAATGTCACTAATATTCAACCGCGCCATACTCGCCGCAACCGTCCGCTCTATATCTCCTGCCTGAGACGTATCTCCTGTCTGAACCACATTGCCTGCCTGGACCGCGTGTCCTGCCTGCGCCATGTCTTCTTTTACACCAGCCGGGTGCATGCTGGCTCGCGCTCGTTCGAGTGCCAGCTTCCGTTTCAGCAACTCTACTTATCGTTTTAGGGCTGCTTTTTCTCGTTCAGTAAGGTGTCTTGTCGTCTCGGTGGTTCAGTCGGCGCCCCCCGGAGATGCTCTGCGTTGGAGTTATTGAAAAGAGCCGTCGAATCTAAAATGTTAGAAGTCTTACGAATCATTGCCGTATCGCCGCCGTTTGTCGCCAACTTGGCCACGTATTCCGCTGCAAAACGACGCTCTGGATCTGCCTCCCGTTGCCGCTGAAGTAGATCCGGCTTCAACCCAGATGTATCGAGTCCTTGCATCTTCAATAGGCCTTCAAGTGAGACGCTGTCCACGTTGATACGTCCATCGTCTTGACAACTGCCTTTGACAACTGCCTTTCTTATCCGGTCGCTAACTCTCCTTCAGGATTCTACGTTGAAAACGTTCCTCCAAGCTCCGTAGTTTACTAGCTCCAGGTTCATGGGGGTACTTACCGTTGCTGCCAAAAATTTATCCCGGAAACGAGCCCCCAAGTGTAGGGATTTAAAAAGGGGGTTAGTGTTGTCTAGGGGTACAGAAATGAACAGAACAGACTTGTTCTGTCACTGATTAACAAAACTCAAAACGGTTTATTGGTCCCAAAAGACAGGTACAAGGATTGCGCGACTTAATATCGTTTGTCGACCAAATCGTGACTCAGGGCAGACTGACTCGTTATCACGCGCTAATCAGCGCGGTACCCAATTGTTTCCCCACCCTCGAACCGATCGCGATGCGTCTCCACCCAATTTCCCAAGTATAGTAATTTGAACTGGAAATAATATATACTATAAAATTATGAGAAATATATGTACCAAATTCTAAGAAAGGAAGCTTCGTCCTTCTGACAACTTTTCTCTCCGTGAACTGGACACCGATCTTGGATGAGTATTCGTATTTATTTCTGTTCTTTCACACGGCCTTTTTTGCGCACGGCACTTTTGCCTACGTCGTTTTGCACAAGTTCCTTATCATATTATAAAAAACGCTAAACACTCATTTATGGTGCGGCATGGCAACGGTTTTTGCAGATGTTGATGAATCGCGACGCGGTCATTCGCATTTAAATAAAATGCAGTGTTAGGAATCGTTATTTTAAGTCGGTCTTTATCTGTAATTCAGTTTTAATTTGTTCCGGTTTGAATATTAATTAGCAACAACAATGTGTGATGGAAATACCAAGAAAACGAAGGTAAGTTGCAATTTGATTAGAAACAATTTAACTTAATCAATACACGGGATAGACCCTTGACAAAATACAAAAGCAATAAGAATATACACTATTTACAAAACGGTCAAACTTATCAACTACAACATTAAGCTTCGCAGAACATTTTTCAGCTTATTCTTCGATGAATTAAAAAGGTCAGTTTGCGAGCAAAGGGTGTTGGCCTACTGAAAGTGGCATTCATAGAGAAATTTGAGATGCAATATGGCACACGAAAAACATTGTAAGATCTAGTCAATCTTAGTGAAATATTGAAGTAAATCAATAACAAAAGTTCGCTACAGTTAATCGCACCAGAAATCAAATCATACAGAAATAGGACGTCGGTGATTATTCTCCTATTTTCCAACGTCATGATCCCAACTGTAGACAGAAGACCGGAGTAGTCATGGTCAGTCCTTCGCATTGGTGTTCCATTAACGAAAGCAAGTTGGCGTAGAAACTTATGTTAAACTCTTTCTAAAGTAACTTTCTGAGTTTGAGTAAAATGACACCAAACAACTGAGGAGTACTCCAATAGAGGGCTACTCCTATTGCAGTAGAGGGCTACTCCAATAGAGGGCTACTCCTATTGCAGTAGAGGGCTACTCCAATAGGGCTACTCCAACACCCCTTGCTCGCAAATTGACCTTTTTAATTCGTCGAAGAATAAGCTGAAAAATGTTCTGCGAAGCTTAATGTTGTAGTTGATAAGTTTGAACGTTCTGTAAATAGTGTATACTCTTATTGCTTTTATATTTTGTCAAGGGTCTATCCCGTTTATTGATTAAATTAAATTAAATTGTTAAAAAGTTTATTTTTACACTTTTTAATTATAACTCACAAATTTTTTGATAAGGGGAGATTACATATCATGAAAAATGTGTAACTTGTATTCATAATTTTAGTCTGAGTAACCGTACGCCTTTTGGTAATTTTTACTAAATTGTTGAGAAAACGCGTACGGTTTGTCAGATCACAATTACGAATGATATTAAAATATGTTGTAGGTAATGTAATATCCCATTATCTGATTAATGCAGATATTCATCAAAGAATGATTATTAAAGAATTGATGGGTTATAATTAAAATGTGTAAAAATAAACTCCTGAATCATAAATAAAAACACTAATTCCAGTACTCTAGACTTGAAGATTCACCTACAATATTTGGTTCGATTTACAGTAATTTTAGTTCAGTCTAAATAATAGTTTTTGATACTATAAAACAATCAACCATAATCATCTTGGTATCAACTAGTATGAATATCTTTCAAACATTTCTTAAGCATGTGATTTTCAGGATATTTACAATGATTTTTTTGCAGATTTTTCCCGCAAAAACTAATTTTTTTTCGTTTACAGAGAAAAAAGTTATGCATTTTTAAGATTTGAGATTTAGGCGATTTTTATTAAAAATAGTGCATTTTCGAAAATGTGTAATTAGGCACGGTGCTAATTAACGATGCATCATGAGTATTTAAACAAATAATTCAGAGGGAATATACATTCCCACTGAATTATTAGCCAGAGTGTCCAGCGACCTGGAAAACCTGGAAATTAGTTTTCCAGGTTCTGCCACCTGGAAATTAGTTTTCCAGCAGCCCTCGTGCTCGTTGTGTTGTCAACTCCGCGCAGGTCAATAATGGCTCATTTATCGCCCTTGATACATAATATGTGTGGTTTTGAGGAAAAACCAGTTAAGTCACATTTTTTGACAAATTTGGTTAAGAGCGGAAATTGATATTTTTTATGTATATTTTCATTTGGAAACTTCAAAATTTTATTATCTCATGTAAATTTTGTTCAAAGTTGACAAAACATAACCAGTGAAGTGTTATTTTAGAGGAAAAACCAGTTAAGTGTACCGTTTGAGGAATAACTAGTTAAGTTCCCATTATACATAGGAAAACTTCAATTTAATTTTGGTTACTTAAACATTATATTTTACCTTTATTTTGCATTAGAAATGGTATCCAATAGACATAAAGAAGATTGATATAAAAATGCAAAAGTTTACTTTTGAAACTTTAAACGCAAATATCTCAAAATAACAAAAAAGTGACTTAGCTGGTTTTTCCTCAAAACCACAGACATATATCAACTTCAAACCTTTGTTCAATTGTCGACCTTACGAAATTTCTACGCCAAATATATCCGAAACTATCGTTTAAATTTTCATCTAAATAATTCCTTAAACAATATTTGTTTGCTGAAAAATAGTAATTAAACATGGTTTTCGTTTGACTTTACGAAATTTCAATTAATTTCCATCAAATAATTGAATCATTAGTCGAGTCGAGAGACTAAAAAGTAATTAGCTAACAAGAACCTCCCTTAATTTTAATTATAGCGATAGCATAACTACCGATTAAAATTAGCTCAATTTAATTTAATGGGCAATTAAAGCAATTATTGGTATACCTATCCCTAGTAATTTGCAATAACATTGACAGATTGCGTAATTATAATGTAGTTGCACCAATACATTTGTTTACCTTCGTAACCTGTTCGCGTGTATATATTTTTTGTCCGCCTATATGTACCCAGTTAATATTGAATATTCCCAAATCCATTTTTTATTACCTCTCGACACAGTTCTTGGTACCTGCACACATTCGTAGAATAAAATTTCTGCATCAGTGAAACGAATATGCTTATTTGCTGAGAAAAATGGCTATGTCCTAGTAACAGCAACTGCCATTGCACACGAAACAAAGTTTCCTTTGAAATGTACATAACGATTTTCAGATAACATCGTACGTTTATTAGCCTGCAGATAGAAGTGTTTAGTGTAACTAAACGTATAGCCTGGTTTATCTCCGCAACAGGTGTTTTTATAGTCTATGACATTTGGGAGCAAACAAATTGTATGTAATGAGATCTGGGAAATGCATAAACATACGTAACTTAACATTTATGTTTGCTGTATGTATGTTATGTATGTTACTTCACCAGTCTCGCATGTTCGTCCAATATGCATTTTTTCCCAATCTACCCTCTTTGCATCGAGTGTAACATTCGTCCGAATAAACTGTTAAAGTTATAGCCAAGACTTGAATAAATAAATTAAAACAGGGAAAAATAAAGTGATTTCAGTGAAAACTTTGAAAAACTTTGTAATGTTTTTTCTGTTAAAAACATTCTAGTTTGAGGTTTGGTCCTGTATTCCCCAAAAACATCTGATTGTGGTGAAAAACGATGATGAGTTTAAATTTGTACACAAACAATGTATAGAATATTTAAACATGTTTGTTAATTTTACGATTTCATTTGCATCTTTTTGTAAATTTTGTACAAAAAAAGTAAACATTTTCTGTTCACAATGCATGAAGAAATTGTTGTAAAGTATGCAGTATAAATTGTATGTCAGCAAAACTGAAATAAATTGTTTGGCACAGCATTGAATTAAAATTTACTTCATTCTGGTTTTGTAATGTATTAACTGCATTATCAGCAGTCTTTTCCTCTAAATACAACTCGATACAACTCATTTTCGCCGTGTGAATTGTGACGGCCGAATATTGATCAATTACTACTAATTACCACGTACCGCAAACGAAGGAACGATCGGTCGTCGACGAGAATGTGATTTCGAAAAAATGCGGCAAATTTTATTGACGACTGTTACCTTTTACGGGAGCTGTGTCGTTGATTGGATCGCAAATTAAACTTCTTTCCGAACTGCGGCCCGAATTATGGTAATTCCTGCTGCCGGCAAATAGTTCTTCTTTTCCGCTCGTTCCGCCTCTTTTCCGGCGAGTTTTCGACTTTGATTCGCACTCCCGATTCCCTGTAATCACAATTTTTCGATATCAACGCTCAAGGGAATAATGCCCGCCTTCATTGCACAAAGAGTTGATTCATTTAAATTACTCCGAATATCAAATGCGGTCTTTTAATGCGCAAACTGAGAAATTGCGCAAAACACCGCATTAATACTGTGCCCGAAACTTCGTTGTAACTATGAGAATTTTAATCACGTTATACAAACTTGCTTGATTGCGCTAATCAATCCTCGGTTAATTTCATAAAATCTTTACCCGGTCGCGAAATAGGGCATTCTTAGCGCAGTTTCGGGCGCAAATAAACGACGAGGGTGAAATTCTAATCGCAATAATGTAAGCAACAAAGACACGGTTTAACAAGATTTCGGAGGAAATGAAAATTACGCGCCAGTGAAACCTGATTACGGTTTGGACAAACCGAGTTTTTGCATTAAGTGTTTGTTTACGTTGCAACTTTGATTCAGCCTAATGCATTGCGCCTGAAACATTTCGCCGGCACTCTGCTAAACTAGACTAAATTCGCCGGCACAACATTCTTATTCCCGCTTCGGAAAGTCACGGCAAACTATTTAAATCTCAACATAATTACGCGAGGCGTTTACCATTATTTAGCGAGCCGTGTATAAATTAGGAAGTTGTTATCGAGGACCTCAAAAAGACTATTGCGAATTTAATTGTAACTTTCGTGATTAACTAAACGAAATGTTTGCAGTTGTGGGAAAATTGACCGTTATTCGAAAGATAGAATTGTACTGAAAATGTTATGTTAAAATGTTTTTGTAAAGTATAAATGAGATTAGCGTTATAAAAAAGATTGAGTTTTGATAGATAGCTAAAAAAAGTCAGAATTCGGAAATATCACAAAATGGTGACATAAGCTTTCTTTTTAACGAATGAATTAAGCTACCCAACAAAACTACATACGTTTTGATCAGTTTATGAACATTTTTAACACATTGGATTACTAAACCTTGAGACATCATGGTGCCTATTTAAAAAGCCCAGTTAAAAAACAAATACAAAATTTTACTTGAATAAAAAAATAAGAATAATAAGAATAAAATTGGAGTTGCTAACTCACTTATAGTTTTTAACCTATAAAAGAGTATAAAAAATCGATTTTTTCAAAATATGAAACTGGGTTGACCTGTTGAAGCAATTCTTCTTAAGGATATATTCGACCCAAAATTCTTGAAAACAGTCGATGTTTTAAGTGGACTTTTTAATGTTTAAAAGAGTGAAACCGAATTCGCCACCAGCGATTTAAAATAAAAATTTAATCAATTTTTATTTGATCGCAGAGTGAAAATTTCAAGTTTTCACAATTTATTAAAACCGGAAAATGAATAATACAAATAATCTCATATTTATATACAAACGGGCAACAACGATGTTATGTAGCAGTGTAAATGCTCGGTGAGGAAAACAAAAAAATATTTGAAATAGAAAAAGAGTAACTCGTCACCATTGATTTAACCGTGCATTACGATTTTAAATCGGATTAAATACGACACGTTAACCTATAAAAATCGCGCCAAGGTGGCGCCCGAATTTATATAACCGCGTTCAAATTGAATTTAAAAATTACTGAAAAGCGATCCCGACAATTTCATTATCAATGTTATGAAACGCAAATTCATCACATACATGAAAATGTGCTTGGTTCGGGTATATTGTAGCGCGATTTTAAACAAGATTTATCTGTCTTTTTGCTTTTTTTAGAACTCTGTAATACGAGGTAATTATTATTAGTCAACTGTTAACGAAGTAACTGAAAACTTAATTTCACTCTAACTCAAAATGCTATTCATTTATAATGAAATTATTAATTTTGAAGTGTAGCGCATTCTCATAGAATTTCGGACGGTATTGATTGTTTTCATAGTTCGCGATGTTAATTGCGAGACTGTAAATGCAAATTTAATATTTAAGCATTTAATATTTATTCAACTCGGGGAGTTATTTAAGAAGGTAATATTTGTAGGACGTTAAAGTTTAAAGCTTTATTGTTTCTTTTTATTGTTTCTATGCAAAATAAACTGTTTTAACAGCATTTAAAAAAATCGTTTGTAATATTTTATTTCTAATATTCAATTATAAGTTTAATCCCAGAATTTTAATAAACGAACAAAAAACCTTTGTGTAGAATTTACTGTCATTTTGCGCTTCGTTTTGTTTGAGATTAATACAACGCAAATTATAAATTGTAACAAACTATTTACAATATAACATCACATTGCATAACTGCTCGTTAATTATTTCGAATAGGACACCAAATGTGTTCACAATGCATGTCCAGGTGTATTCAGCAATTCTCTTTGTTTGAAGATACGAGATAACATTACATAGAAAACCATTAAAAACACCAAAATGCAACGACTTCTCTAAATCAGTTTTCCTCGCAAATATATTCCGTTTTTCTTCAATCATACATATTCGCAAATAATATAAACATTTTATTTTGCAATGCAAGCGATTTTATCGCGCATCCAAAAAATCGCTTTTGACAAAGATCTAATTTTAACAACCGATTGATTTTTCGAATAAACGGAATTTTCATCCTACAACAGTTTTAAAGTCATGGATTCAATAAATATTTAAAAAAGCTTTTAATGCTTCTTTATTTTTTGAAAATATTTTAATACAAAAAACAATCAAATGCCTTCCATTTCAGCAGCATATTTCAAATGGATGACAGTTTTTACAATTGCTATAAGTCATTTTTTGTATAGATTTTTTCCACACAACAGGCTTCACATATGAATTTAATTTAAAATATTTCTATTTGTAACGCTGCCAGAAACAATGACACGACATCGCTTGCATTCAATGCGCACGTTTTATCTAATATTTTTCATAAAAAACGCTGCATTACGTTTCTCTAGCGATAGCCAAACAATGATTGAAATTGGACGCGTTGCAATAAAAGTCCAATCCCATTTAAAGGCAACATCTTTCGGAATAACCGTATGATGCTTGCGGATTAACCGAGCGCTGTATTTGCCAATAAAATTTCACAGTTATTTCATGGAGTTGTTATGGCAATTTATGGCGCTTGTTTTGATTTCACTGCGCAGAACGAAGAAGTACTACGCGATGCAAAATCGATACCACGCAACCAACAGCGCCATCTGGTTACTGCGAAACTCGAAAAATTTAACAATCACAAACACCAACGCCACATACAATAATATTTCAACAATTTCTGAAATTATTGTACTACTCTCGCTACTTACTTTATATTATTACTGCATACAATTTTTGTTTCAGCCAACATGTGGCTTCACTTCTGCAGCAACAGGTTAACTTGTACAATGTTCAAATCTAATATTAGCACGAAGTTATGTATTTTGCAGCGTCCAATTTGTAACAAAATATACATTCGGCGTTTGAAAAATAAACTCGCACGTCGTCAGGAAAATTTTCAGCTTGCGTTCAAGTCGCGAAAATTGTACATCAATATTTTCCTCCTACTTGAAATGCATGTATCAGTTTATTTTACCTCCAATTGTTTATCCAGTAAAACTGTTTCTTGGCGCTTTGTTGTGACTCGGGAGAAATCTCGAGCCCCTATTTTTCGTAGCGAATTGAATCAAGCCAGCTATTTGGAAAATTCTTGGAGGAACGCTTTGCATTCAAATTGATGCGACCGCGGAAATATGATCAAACAATCGAACACGCTATCACCGGAAATTCCGGATTTTTACGTTTCTCCCGCAAAATAATCTACAGAAAAATGTAAACTAAACTCACTTTAAAATGTCTGCAGTTTTTTCAGAACACTTAGTTTCATTCATAATTTATTTCATGAAGTGCATTGTAGGCATTTTTAGTCGAAACCTGTTTTCTCTTCCTTGCACCGAAATTTTGAAATTGCAAGTAGTTCCAGACTGCTTCGACTCATTTTGCATCATTAATCAAAATGCATGAAAGAGTTTACAACTTCGAGTAATTATACACAATCTAAACAGAGCGCCACGTTGATAAAGTGAACGGTTAAAGTTCTCGGGAATAATTTTCGCTGCGCAGGTTAATGCAATTTGAAAATTGCTGGCGAAAACACGTCGAAATAGAATTTTAATGACGTGAAAATAATAATCAACTCTCGAAAAATTTTCCACCAGACGTCTAAGTTGCAGTTGATAACTATGCTGTAAAAAATACAACTTAAAAATTAAAATTCAAGTAAATTATTCCCATTTTCCAGAAGAAACTTCGTAAAGTAAAACAAGTTTGAAATGTTTCACTGCACTAGCTGAGTCTCAATATGTTAAACTTCACGCTTTCATTCAAATACATAATAGATGTCGCTACTGTAATTGCAAAGTTTTCTGTAAAATTACATTATAAAATTACAGTAATTAACTTGAATGTTCCAGCATTATTTTTTGCAGTCTAAATCCCAAACGACTGAAAATTCCGAAACATTTTTCGACTTAACCACGCAGTTCACATCTGCCATTCTACCCCACTTTTTCTTCCGAGCGTGAGTCCGGAAAAAATTGCTCCCGTGACTGGAGCAACGCCATTTTAATTAAACAAAGTCGTTAATTGCAGACGAATTCATTAAGTTTGGCAAAGCGCACGCGCCAGCCACAATAGGCGCCACTGTTATATTCCGGCGAACCGCGCGTCGGAAAAAAGTGAAAAACGAAAGTGCGCGAGAGAGTGAGAGAGAGAAAGGTGGCTTGGCGGGAGAGAAAAAAGGCGAGAATAATGGCACTTGGTCAACAAAAGAAATAATCGAGCTCGCTCGTAGCCTAGCTTTATATAAAATATGCTCTTTGTCATATCACGTAGAAATGCTGAATGGTAAGCACGGAACGACAAAAGGCAGAAAGAAATCACCGCACATACACCGCGTTGTTAGAATGATAGAACGCAACAATGAGGAACAGAGGAAAATACTTCCTTTTACGTCTCTTCATATTTATTAACTGCTTGCAGGCTTTAATTACGGCTCCTCGCTTCTTATTGTCTCATTTTCCACGGCACGTTTCAATATTCGCGAAATACGACGCGAAAAAAGCAAACACGTCTGATTCTCCGTTCTCCGCGTCTCCCGTCCGCGCTTTTGTTTCTTTCCCGCGCTTTTCTTATTTTTCAGTGTTGCCTTAATTTTTTATTGCATTTCCACTTTTCACGTTACACCGGCTCCCTCGTTGCTTTTCCCGTTTTTACACTCTAGTCCACTTGCGCGAGAAAAACGCTCACTGCCGGTTAATTAGGTTAATTGGAACGTAGTGGCTAATGTAGCGAGCTACAATTCAGATTATCGTTCTAATTTTTGCGGTAGACTTCATGGCGACGTAATCGATGGCTATCAACAATGGAAAATTGCCGAGAATCAGGCCGCGGTGATAAATTGTTAGGGCAAGATTAATGGGCAATGATCAATTCGCAATGATCGATGAGGAATGATCCGAGCGTACATCCTGACGTCTTGCGACTGAGAGGTCAGATGGCGCTACGTGTGGAAGCATGAAATATGCTTACTTCATTTTCGGTCGATACGAGAGTGAGAAAACCAAAATCGAAATTTTATGCAGAAATTTGTACCATTTTCAGAGCTGCAGTGTCGAAATTGAACAGGAATTGCATTATTATCATTTTGCTTACCTCTGCATTAATGAAAGAAAACATGATAAGTGATAAGGGTTAGTTTGTTGTAGGCTGAAATCGCGAAATTTGCTACCCCAAAAACCACTTGTTAATAGAAGAAAGTTGCAAAGTTAAGTAATGGAGAGTTATTGAATAATCTATAAAGTTTCAGAGATGCTGTAACCAATTCCATATGCTCTAAAGCTAACGGGTTTATGACAGGAATCTGAGTTAAAATATCCTCCTGGAATAAATCTGATATAGTGCTTACAGCAATGCCATTTTATTAAGGAAACAATAATTTGGGATACTTGTATCAAATGTAGTAAATTGATTCAGTATATTATACTCTGACATTTAAATATTTATTGATTATTTTACTTGAAAATATATAAAACATTGAGGTGTCAGCGTTCACACAAAAAATTGTACGGGAGTTTTAGAATCTCAAGACATACATAATGTAAACGAAAATTAGCAATATACACGAAGAAAAAGCATCAGAAATAACTTACTTTCTAAGTCTAGTTTCTAGACCTTTCGTCAGTTTTTGATGTTTGAAACTGTAAATGGAAGATGTAAAAACTTCTTGAATCAACGAAATAATAGGGTAGAGTGGGATAAAAACCCCATTTTTGTAGTTTTCGCCATGTAAATCCTACAATTTCGTAAATAGATACATCGAAACACTTCGATAGGAATCTTGAACCTTTGTCTACAAAATTTGTCTAGACCATTTTTTGATAACGTGTGCCCGTTTAGAGATAATAGCACATTATGCAACAAGAGCCAGAAGTTGATGATTCCCGGCGAGTGGATTTTTAACCCGAGGCGAATCCGACCTTCTTCACTCTAACAAGTGCTTGGTTTTTATACCCCAAATAAAAGTGATTTTTTTCTTTTCGAATTTAACCCCCTAAAATTCGACGTAATATTAATATCACTTTTATGTTTTCAAGTCCATGAAGCTTTTCATGTAAAATTATTCAACACATTCCGAAATCAATTTTCCTCTATTTTACCGAATCATTTCCAACACATACTTTTTTTTCTTACACTGCCCCACATTCGAACACCTCTACATCATCAGCACACGAAAACTTGAAATACCTCGCCAATGTGTCTCCCGAAAGACTATTTTCTAGACATCCGTTCACTTTTCCGCGCAACGCAATTACGACTGGAAACCGCCTCGTCTATCGCAAGCGTATTATAACCTCAATCCGCCCGCAACAAACGAACATTTACATGACAAAACAAAGGTGTCAGAAAGCCATAGAAGGGGGTGGGGTAAAAGAATCGACACGTTGGCCCAGAGATTACGAAGTTATAAAAGAATCGTGTACAAGCGATTCTTTTATGAAAAAAAAGAATCGTGTATAAGCGATTCTTTTATGACGGTGTAAACGGCGCGCTTTTGTCAGGTATCGTTTCCATTTGCAAACCGATATTTTGATGTAAATCCATCAGGGACTAAAAGTCCGCAAGACAATGAATCGCCGGAGTGCGCTCGCACAATGCCGTCGACGATTGTTGCTCGGGTTTTTTGCATCGTGTAAGTGCTGGCCAAATTGTTTTACCATTTTGGTGGGAAAACGGTGATTTACGAGCGTTCGGTTAATGCACATTCGGTGCTCGGACGCGCGAGTGTATTAATTTTATGGGCCGTCATTGAATCATTTTTGCGGAATTACGCGCAGCCGAATTGAAATTGAAAAATCGTCGGCTTCTGGCAGTTGCTTTCTCGCGTGTTGTTTTCCTTCGTGGCGGGTTCGTTTCGTTTTTCGCCGCCGATATTTCGGTAATTGATTGAAAGGGAGAAACGGAATGTTTCGCGCGCGGGGAAATTGATCGATGAGGAGCTCTTAATGAGTAACGGACGAGGAATAATGAATGGGAAATGATCTGCAATTAAAAATTCGGGAACATTGATTTCTCGACGGAAGATGCTCGGAGATTATTTTGCAGAGTCCTAAACAAAAATCCTAAACGATCTTTCAGGGAAATTTAGATTCGCGGAATGTAAAAACTTATAAGTGTTTTCTACACTGAGAAAACCATATTGTAACGTGAACAATTTACATTGTAACTGTTACAATGTGACATTTGTTTCAGCCAACGAGACAGCTCGGTTCATTTGTTTCAACCAATAAACGCTTCAACAATTTTACTATGCAGATAGTTACAATATGTGCAATTTCTTTTTCTCAGTGTATAATTGTGTAGGACTAATCTGTACTTTTTTCACGTGTTACTCTGTTTCACAAAATGTTCGATCGCATTCACGAATGAGTAACGATCCGTGAAAGTGACCAGGTTAAAATTGGCCAATCTGATTCGGCCGGTTACAAATGAGTAATTCGAAATGGAGGATCGAACGTGGAATGCCATTGTTCCGCAGCAACAGCACTTGGCCGAGTCGATTTTTTATTCATTATCTTCCCAAATTAACTGCCATTATTCCCGGCTGTACGAGAAAAATGTCGACGCGAAATATTTGCCGAGCGACATGGCCGACCAAGTGTAACACTCGGGCCCTTGTAATTCGCGTAATCAAGTACCGGTGATGTGATTTCGTGCGATTTTTTGCGATATTGTTTTCCGTTTGTTCGTTAATTCACATACATCGTACTGGAAGAGCCACCAATCAAATCACAATGTTATATTTTAATTTTATAACCGCTTATTGATTAAAAAAATGTTGATGTAAAATTCTAAACGAAGTCTGACCATAATCTGATCTAGGTATTGAGAAGACAAATGTATACAGGATTAATGAACCAACTTTTAATTAATTAATTCAAAGTAAAGAAACTTTCAAGGTACAAATAAAAATACAAAGACAAAGCCAAAAGCAAATTGCATCGGTTTCAAGTTTATTTATATAAATTAAACGATACAGTATATATCAAGATATATGTTCATCACTGAGAAAAAAAAATCAGGGTAAACACAACTCGATTTTCGTGTTGAAATAGAGTAAAAGTTGATCCTACTCCAATGATAATTGTTTTCAGGTTCGAGTAAAAACAACTAAGGTCAGAGTTGTTTTGACCCTTTTCTGAGTTGTGTTTACTTTATTTCTAAGTACACTGAGAAAAATATTCTATGAAAAATTATTAGAATTCCAGTAAATTTTACCATATCATATAAGAGTCGCGACGTATCGTATCCCATTTGGACAAATTTATTATATCTTCAAAGGAGACAATACTACAAGTTGAAGTAAATTTTACTATATCATCTGGGAACAATTCTTCGAAGTCATACTAATTTTGTTCAGATGGGAAAGGTTACGTCGCGACTCCTAAATGATATGGTAAAATTTACTCAAACCTTTTTCTCAGTGTATAATATAAATGAATAACGAAGCATTCAATTGAAAATGGTTTTTGAGGTGAATTCTTGGTTTCTTTCAAGTTGTTCGGCAATTTTGTACGGAATTTCGAGTTTGAAGACGGCAGAATGAAATGTTCGGGCAGACGCAATTTTTCGCGCGAATAAAGGGGAAACATGACATTTCGCGCGATGAAAACGGCGAAGATAAAACGGTTATTTTGAAATTGAAATGGAACACGCGTTCAATAAAGTAATCTATTATGTTAATTCCCGCGGCGAGTTTTCAGTTTTTACGAGGCGCCGCTTTGTACCGATATCGCGATGGATTTATATTTTAATGAAAGCGCGATGTATTTTCTGTTTTTTCTCCATCATTGTGCAAAGTAATTCCGCGAAAACGCGCAAAATTGATCGTGAACGCAGTTGCGAAAGTTGGTATAACGTAGTTAAGACAAATTTTACAATTCAACTCGGTTGTAAGTTTTACGAGCGAACGCGAAATTCCTAATTACGTAATTGTTTTTAAAACAACCAGTTAGTTCGGTTTCCTCTCTTTTATGTCGCGCGACAACTGTGTAACAAAAGTACCCACTTAACGCGATAAAAGTTAGTCATTCGAGATGATAAACGGCGATTTTTGTTTTCTCGTTTCGGTGAGTGAAGTTGAAAAGGCTGGAAATTAAAGTGACAGTCAGTTGAATTGAATTTTTTTATCAATCATTTTTGGAAATTGAGTTTTATTGGAGGAACGCTTTTGGAATTTGAAGTCTAGATTCAGGTTTTCATGTTTTGGTTTAAGTTCGAGTACGTTTGGAGATAACGAAGGAAATATAAGTATTTACGTCGCGGCAGTTAAAATACTGCTCTATCTCATTTTTGAAATATCCAAAAATATGTTTCTCAAAATTAAATCAGAAATTGGAAGGAAAACATTTTTTTAACTTTAGTTTTTTAACTTTATTGAGATTGTTCTCCGGTTCTTTAGAGGAACGTAACTTCGAATAAAATGCATACGTTTTTTTCATTGGAAACGAGAAAAATATTTCATACCTTTTTCACCTTTATTTTGTATTGCAATTGTTCTTAATCGTTATTTATTAGAATAACGGAAATGAAAATAGAAGAAAAACGCAACGAAAAATGAATTTAAATTTACGAACAATTTACGTCCGTTGAACAATTCCCAACAATATAAAATATCTCACAAGTCACAATGTGGATTTAATTACAACGAAAAACGATAATATCACTTGAACCAATCATTTGCAATTTCGACTCTCCCACGATTAGCTGTCGGCCGTATCGATTTTGTTTGGATTTGTTTATCGCTTGATTAAAGCTGTTTTGCGGAGCACAATGATTACGATACGACGTAAAATCGCTTTAACGTCGCGTCTTAAATATCACGCTGTCAAGCGAAAATGATTGAGTCCGCAATTTCAAATTACTATTTTCTGCTATCTTTGCCATTCGAATAGCTTCGGCCCGTCACTTAGTTTGCTCATTGTGCGAAAAGTGATAAACGTTATACGGCGCACACACGGCCAATTCCAACATGTTGCGCGCGGAACTCAAAAATTCAGTTTATCTCGCCGTAATTTGAAACTGCAATATACTTTCGATTACGAGGCCATTATGGCAACAACTTGCGCCCCATTTGTGCATTTTCCTGAGGAAAAAACGATCAGAAAATCTCGATTGATTTTTACGTAATTAAGGGCAGGTGGATCTAAATCATGTAAAATCGAAATAACCTTAATTTATTTTAATTTATTTAATATTTAGGTATTTTTGTATAATTAAAAATTGTTTAAATCAAAGTTAAATCACTTTGAGTACCAAAATTACTGAAAAATAGATGAAAACTGGCCTTTTGGTGTATTTTATCAATCAGCAAAGCGTAATTCTATACGCTTTGCTGATTGATTGACAAGTGTCTATAAAATCAAGTCAGCTCGATTGTAAAAAAGACAAAATTTGATAAATTGATAATTTGATAATTTGATAAATTTTCAAAAATTATTGTTGATAATTTTTTATAAAAAAGGGATAGACACATTTTCTTTTTTATTGGACACCGTTCAATCAGAGATTCAGGCTCAAATAATCAAAAGAAATAATTTTGACGAAAACTACGGATTTTAGCCAATTGGGTTCTACCTCCTTAATATTCCAACGTCGGAATATATTTCTTCTAATCAAACTTTGCTCAATTTTTTCAACCTTTCTTTCGAAGCGAAATGATGGAAAAAGAAATAATACGTCAGTTTCGCTGGTTAATAAACAGAAGTTCCGTCGGCGTTAATTCGGTGTAAACTTGGTCGAAACAACAGAGCCGATAACGGCGAAATAATGAACGCTCGCACGTGACGGTAATGAGACGTTGTAATAAAAATTAGAATAACAAATCGATGAGTACTGAATGAAGCCGCGACAAGTTCTGAAATAATTTCGAATTCTATTTGCGTTCGACGGACTGTGCTAAAATAGCGCGGATTTCGGTGTTTGCGATGGTGGTCGATGTTTTTGAATATTATTTTGTCAATATTTGGATGATCAACACCTTGCGCTTCCGGATCTGCAAATGATTTAAGACTCGGCAAAGCTGGCGTTAAGGTGGCATCCCTGTCAAAAGTGGTTTCAGTGACATTCAGTTCATTTCGAAAGCAGATATATTTTTCGGTCCCAAAATGTGACTTTCATTTAGAACTTTTCGTAAAGTTTGATAACTTGGAAATTTGAAAAAAATTCAATTTCTGAAATTTTTTAAAATTTTAGTCGAATTTTATTTTTATTATATTTAAGTATTATGTCAGAAATCAGTTTTGATATTTATAATTCTCGAAATTATAAAAATACACGCAGTTTGAAAATTTTGGTAAATTCTCCTTTAATAAATTTTGAAACATTTATTTTTCAACGTAATAATAATTTTTAAAAATATTTTATCGAAAACCAAGTTTGCATTCTTATATTCAAATTTAGTCTAAATGTAGCACAATTTTTCTCGGATTATTTCGTCAGAATATCTACCCGTAACTTCCACTTTAAATTCACCCTCGTAATTGGCACGAACTCATGGCTGACTGCTATTAATTTTTTTCGGAATTTCGATGAAGAGAAGACGTCAGATGTATCGATTGAGCTAATTATTTCTCAACGATAATATCCACAAGGATTAAAAACAAGTCAATCGCATCTGCCCACGATTCGCAAATAATCGAAAGTGTCTATTTTCGCAGTTTAATATTCAACTCCTCTTCTGTTTTATCCGCAAAAGTGGTAATTTTTAAACACGCGCGGCTTTTTGCGCATTTTTTTTCTAAAAGGGGAACTCAAAATTTCCTTTAGTTCGCGCAAGCACAACTGACGTAATTAATAATAACCTCCCACACAGCGAGATTTTATTTTTATTAACAAAGCCCACGTTCTATTGATAAAACTAAAAATATGTCGCGCAAAAGTTGTTCAATTGGATACGATTTTGCGTAACTGAACGAGAACTGATCGATCGTGTTTTGACATTGAACGCGAGATTGTATTCCGAAATCAAGTTTGTCGCTTTTTTCAGCAGACAATGCTTGCGAATTAATGCGAGTCATTAACAGTTGAAGCAAACATTTCGCTTGATCGCTTGGCGGAAACACTTTTGCGAGTAATTTAAGCAAACGACGAAATTATACGCTCGGCTCGTCGTTAAATTACTGTAAACAATCAGGATTTACCATTTTCATTCGTCCGATCCTTCGATCACAATTACTCCCCTGCAATAATGTTAGAAAAGAGGTCTTAAACACTCTTTTTGGAGGAAAATGTTCTTTTTAGATTTCGAGTAAATTATACTTTTCTATAAAAATAGTAGTAAATTTAACACTATAAAAATACTAAATTTACAATGATATCTATAGTATATATATATGAAGTATATATATGAAAAATGTTTTGAAGAGTTTTACAATGACTTGTTCTAAAAGAGGTCAAAGAAGCTTACTATATGGAATGGTAAAATTTACTGTAAACCTGGAAAATTGTAATAGGACTTTTACTTAGTGTAGTCGGCGAACGACCGTAAAGAACGATTTTCACGGCATAGGTGAAATTGACTTATTTTAGCGGAAATATACGGGATCCATAAACTCTGCAACAAACGAACCGTAGTCCGACTTTTTAAGTGCATTGCTCGATAGTTTCGCACGGAAATACGCTTGCATCCCCACTTTTGACACTGAAATCGAATTATGGTCGGGTGGGAAAAACACGATCTCGTCAATTAGAGACGTGTTTAATTTTCGGAAGTTAAGGGATTGTAAATGTTAATTACTTTGAAATATTCGCAATTGCTAATGTCGGGAAAATTACGTAGTTCCAGCTCTGAAAACATAATTTTAAACTCAAAAATGCATTATAAACATTACCCACTGTAGGGGATTACCGGGCTTTTTCATTATTTCCCATTTTTAGTGCAAAACCCTTTAACCTGAATTTTCCGCGAATATATTCATATTTGACTTAAGCTGCTAATTAGCGATTTCCAGCTTCTTTCAAAAATTAAGTTTATTGCTTTAATGTTTTAAATTATCCAAAAACTATATTTTGTCGCGTATAATGTGCGCTAAATGTCCAGAAAAATCCGGATATCAATTGATTCAACCTCCTACAACTATAAATAGCGAGATGACAAAACGACGTTTAACGAATCATGCGCATGTTCCACACGTTCCGTCGAGGATAATTATTTTGGAATTCGACAAAGTTGGACTTTGTCGTCTCGCTGTTGGCATAAGTAGCGGATACGTTTTCGGAACGAGTGGTTATTGTTTTCATTGGTTTTTCCGCGACACCCGCCCAGTCGAAAATTTTCGTATAATTTTACCGACCCACTGACCTCGTTCTCTTTGCTTAAATATTGATCTGAGGCACGTTGGTCCTGTCGAAGACTCAAAATCCCGCTTTCCGAACGCTGCGCCCCCTTTTTTCTGCGGAATGAGATTTTCGCGCGAATTTGCCGGCGCTGGACAAACAGCGTCAAAAAAGGTGTTCGCAAACATAACTTTCGCGCGTTTACTTTGAATTGCGACAAATGTTATGTAACCAAATTTGGGAAAATAAACGAAAATCTTTGAGTTTGGGATAGGAGTGATTTTGAAAAATGAATGAAACTGAGTATTATTGTGAAGGAAGACAAGTCAAAAAATTTGTAAAAAATAAATTTATTTATAATTTGGGAGGGGGGTGTTGATTTTAGCAACTAGTTTACTTACCGCTTCAGAAGTAGGTAGTAACTTCACTTTTCTTCAAAATCGACTTTCTACTTCCGATGATATTGTGAAATGACTTCGCAATGTCTTTCCAATGCATTTTTCATCAATCCTAACACAAATTTATGCATTTTCAAACTCGAGTACCTCCACTTCCACGCCAATCCCACTCGGATTTCAACCACCCACTATTTTCTCTATCAGTTTGATCAAACTCTAGATATTTGAACTTACCCCCTTACTTTTACTTCACTCGACTCAACCAGACGAAATGCCTCGTAAATGTCACGAAGTAGATAGTAAGATATTCGATCTAACTTGCTGAATGGATCAGGATCCAAACTAGTTCATCTTTTAAAGCAAGATCGTAAAAATAACGATGACGTTAATCAGATTTTTACAACTTACATTTCCATAACATTGCATTGTTTCATTCTTCCCTCCCCAAATTCATGTATTATTTATTTACATTGTAAAAAAGTGGAAAATTGAGGTGTATATAATGTGATTGGTTACCATGACTTTTCATGAAAATTTCCGAATATTTTGTCGTCATGTAAAATTACACGAAGTCGCGGATATATAAAACAGTTTTGGCAACGCAAGGAAAATGATCGAAATACATTAATTTTAAGGGTTAAGAATTATATATTATTTCGTTATATACTACGTAATTTTACATTCTTTTGTACAGTGTAGACTCCATTTTTCAGTCGGTACATCTTATATTACAAATCAAAATTTCTCTATCAAAATATCTCGATGAAAATGTTACGAATGTTTACATCATCAGTATTCGTATCACGATTCTTTGCATCGTTCGTGTTTTAACACGATATTTATTTACCGCACCTTACTGCATCAAGATCAAGATAGTTAATATTATGATAACATTATCAGATTTTCTTCGTTTTTTGTTACATGTTACGTGTTATTTTGTCATTTATGTTTTTATGTCCTATTCGTGTTTTCTTTTTTATCTTAACACTTTACAATAAATAACACTGTAAAAATAACGGCAACATACGTTAGTTTCATTAATGTTGTTGAATTTTACAAATAATTTGAAAAACCATGATATGAAAAATAATGATGTTTCCATTCGGGACATATGTACATTCGATATGTAAGAAGCCGTCATATATCAACGTCAGTATCCCCGCTGAAAAATTCTCTTAGAAACGAATGGATCCATATTAAAAATAGAAAAATCCACATAGAAATCGATACATTATACTTCTCTTCGCATAAACATATAAATACCAAACAATTGAATATATCTACTGACTTGACATTCTCTATTACACTCTCTAGCAATTTTGACTGATTTTAGACAGAACCACATATGTCCAAATAGATGAACCATTTCTGATTTATTTTAACAGTGTCGCATTTCCCTGTCCTCGTCCCTCCAATCCTCGAAACCACTGACACATCCATCCTCTTGTCCCAAGCGGAATCCCGTCACTCAAAGCGATGTACTGGCCCGCGTCATAAAGATTGCGCGCGCGACTCCGTTTGCACCTATTCCTCAATATATGTATTGATCGATGCGCTAGATAATAATAGCGAGTCGTTCTGGGACGAGGTCCTACTATTTGATAAGGAAATTCATTAACGCGGCCCACTTTTCGCCGCGGGTATCGCGATTTCGCGATTGTTCTGCGTTCACTTACGTCGGGACGTGTCGCGGGACTGCCAGGGGGAGGGGCGGAGGAAGGGGGGGGTCATGTTGTGGGAAGACTGGGGCGACAGCGAACTTCACGGATCGATATATAGAGCAACACGATGATTGACGTGCGGAACAGGCCAACCGGATAACCATGTCCATATTTCCTGCCTGCTCTGCAATGCTTAACATCGCGTCGCGCCGTACCGATTACCTGTATAAATCTGACACTGATTACCGCATTATTGTCGGTTCGGGTAAAGAATTGATCCGTCAAGCGATTTCAGAAATTCAACCGAGTTGAAGTTAGGGTTGGCTATTTTTGGGATTTAATGACGGGTTTAATTAATGAGGAGGTTCGTGATCGATGAAAGGCTGTTTTGGTGGAGAAACAGGTTGGAAGAAGGATTCCGCAAATGGCTTTTTATTTTAGGATAAATTAGGAAATATCTGGAGTTTGGGAATTAGAAGGATTGTTCTCTTTGACTATTAAAAGAAGGTTTAGAATTAGGGAAAACTGAATTTCGGAGAAATAGAATGCTTTTTAATTAGGATATTATTGACTTAGAAGAAGTCCGAGTTAAAGAGAGAGTGATTGAAATAGGATTCGAGAAAAAGAAATTGATATAATTGGACAGGAGTAAAGTTTGGTATAAGTAGAATCGAGGATTAAAAATAGTATTAGAAGATGACCTGAAGCCAAATGAGAGGTTTATAAATTCCATTAAGGTGGCATTAAAAATTGAAGCTCGGGCCTGTTGGATCTGTGTCACTATCTAAAGATTCATCACCATTACATGCTTCGGTTACACATATAGGTTACTAATGTGCCTATAGACTTCTAATATGCAACAATAAGTTCAAGCTCAACTTGGCTGCCAACGTTGTGTATAAGTAAATCGCAGCATGAAAAATGAAGGATTCCAACGCCAGGAATTAGGCTACGATTAATTGCCAATGTATCGAGTCATTCTTTTTTTGACGACTGGACGTTCCTTTTTTCAGGTTATTTGTAACCAATAATTTCAATACATCGCAAAACTGAAAATGTATTAAAAACACAATGGTAAATTAAAAATACCAATCTCTTCATTTTCCAAATTCTTAAATCAAAGTAGGTCTTTGCCAAAATTGAATAGCTTTATTCCAAAATTGCCCAAACTTTAAAACGAATAATATGAAAAATTTATTCAATGCAGAATATAAAACTAAAATTGCCAATCTCTTAATTCTCAACATTTTTTATTAAATGATAACCACTTCCCCGTTCCAAATATGTCAAACAAAAGCAAATAACCTGAAAATTCATTTAGTACACAATGCAAATAAAAAATGCCAATCTCTTAATTTTCAAAATCCTCAAATAAAAGTTAACCACTTTCTCAGTTCCAAAATTAAAAACATTTATCCTCCAAATGTCAAAATTCTGAAAAATAAAAGAAATTCACCTAATTGCTAAATTATTCTACTTGTTTTTTCCCACACTCTTTTATCCGCGAACTTTTCCGCGAAATCTTCGGCTCGTCACCGTAATCGGTGTCTGATAACACGTTTTCTCTTCCCAGAAAAACACAGCCCGAATTCCGCGGTGTCATTAACTATAGCAGTGTCAACAGTTGCGCGCTTTCGGTGGAATTAACGGCACTCGGTAATGGCAGAGGTCGCGGAACGGCCTTGAGACTTCTGGTGAAACGCGTAAGAGGATTCGATGCAATCCAATATGAGTCACGTGTGCGATACAAGAGACAAGCGAAGACAGAGATGAGCATAATGAAAGTATATTGGCGCGATCTCCGCGCCGCTTCTTTTTGTAATCATTCCGCCGTTCGAAGCGATTGAGTCGTCGACGTAAAAACCCAATTCTCGTCTGATTGTTCCGTAATCAGACGAATTCATAATTCGAAGATTTCGTTAGTAATCAGACGCCAAAGGAAAGAAAATGAAAAGATGCAAATTTTTGACATTTGATATTTAAGTTTAGGAATTGAAACAAGTAAATGGAACATTAAAGGATTGGTATTTGTAATTTTATATCGTGTATTGAATTAAGTTACAAAATTTTTTATTTGGAATAAAAACATTTTGAAAATAAAGTTTTCACATTTTGGAACAGAGAAAGTGGTTATTTGAGGATTCTGACAATTAAGGAACTCGTAATTTGAATTTAACATTCAGTATTGAATTAATTCTCAATTTTGTTAGTTCGGGAATTTTAGAATGTGTAGAAAAAAAGTCTTGAATATTTGATATTTTTGAACAGGGAAACTTTTATTTGACCATTCTGTAAATTGAAAAGTACGAAGAACGATTGTCTGCGGAATTATTTACCTTGATGGTGAAAATAAATGTTTCACGAAAACGGGGCGAAATTACAACTGATCGATCATTACTCATGAATGGAAGTAATCGGAGAAGCGGAGAAAAAGCGTTTCTTCGGCGACGCTACTAAATATTCTCGCATGAAGTTCATAGTTCGCAAAGCAACAATCTAAGTGATCGAAATTAGAATATAATAAATTATTTCCGCAGGCTGTATTGTCCGGCCGCAGCTTGACCTATACTACTTTCGCATTTAGGCGCACTCGCCGACGATAAATCCATCTCTAATTTATGCGCTCCATTATTTTACGATACAATGTACGCCGATTATTTACCGTTTCAATCAATTGTGCATTATTTTGCTATTTATTTACCGCGGCACTATTTGTTTCACGCGTAATCGGCGTCGCAAATTACGTCCCATTTTTCAATCTCTATGCAAATATGGTCCTTTCATTTTTAAATCAGCCGTGAATTTCGGAAATCGGCGACAAAGGGAGGAGTAAAAACACGTGAGAAAAATGGGAAAGTGGAGTTTATGTGGAATGGTGGTGGCGTGTGTTCTGGTTTGATTATACATCGGCCGAGTGGACGCAATTTCGCGGTCGTTATTTTCGCTGCCGATGCGCTCACACGAGCTGCTCGCAATCGGATTATAAGAGACCGGTGATTCGCAACTTTTCTTGGTCGTTAACGGAGTTAGAAGGATCGCGCTTAAGTTGATGCGGGGGGGGGGGGGGGTCGAGTTAACTTAGGTGTACGCGACGACGTTACGTGTGGGTTTATTTTTATCGGATGCCGGCAACGCAGTCGCTTACGTAATTGGTTTATTTAATTAATTATCATTTCATTTGTTTTCGATAAGATCCGTGAGACGCACAATTAAGGGGTTTAGGACATATTATTGAGCGACAGGAGGGGATTAAAAATGTAATGACATTGTAGCGGTGAGCGTGGACAAATAATAATTTTAAATAATGACTCTGTTAACTTAAGTAATTTCTACTGGCGTAGTATAAATCAGTATACAATTAATAAACTATACAAAAAATGATGTTTACAAAGTGGAATATTGATAAACAAGAAAGTGAGTAACTGCATAAAGTCTCATTTTTTGTAAATCGATGTTGAAGTTCAAAGTTGTGCTTTTTTACTATACCAATTACTAGGAAAATGAAGTATGCATTCTTTAGTACTGTGTTTTAGCTTATAAAAGCCCGTGAAATATTGAAAAAAGTATGAAATTATAGTATAATTTCACTAAATAATAAAAACATTATCCAAGAGAATGCAATATTTAAAAAAATCTGACAAACATTTTTTAAAAAACCTTCAGTTTTCATTTGTTCATTATGATTTCAATAATAAGCATTCCTTAAGAAGCAGTGAAATTTTAAATTCATTTTTTGTAAAAAAAATGAGTTTAACTTTTTTCTCTAAGACTATGAATCGGTGGTCTCCTTAAATAAATTCCAGTGATACAAGCATTGTTATTGCTCCAACAGGCCTAGGATTAAGGGGGAAAATACGTCCAATTTCGTAAACTGACTTTAACGATTACACCTACGTGGATATCGTAAGTGTATGGCGGACGGAACGATGCATTTGTGTGGCGTTGGGTATGGCGATGCATACGCGCGTGCATTTAATGCGTAAACAAAACCGTGCGAGATTTCGCGTGACGCTGTACGTTCGGGCGAAATTACGGTGGCAAAATGTTGCGCGACACACGTTTTGCTTCGTAATAAATGAATTAACTTGATACGTAAAACACGACGGGGTCATTTTATTGCCGAACAAAGCGTCAAATTGTTATGTATTGTCGCATTAAATTTGCACGACCCCGAATAATTGAGCAGATATTTTTACTGCAAATAGAACATTTTTATTCCCGAACACAAACTGACGTATTCGACGTGACGATGCTCAGTTTCACAGCGCTGAAAGTACTTGTTCTATAAGGATTATAAACCTGAATACACCGTCTGGCATATACAGACTTTTCGCAGTAAAAGATTTAATGTTTTTGGAATTGAGTCAAAAAAAGGTGAAAGGTAACGTTTATGGCTGAACTTTGTACAGCAAGTTACACTATTCCGACTGATAAAAGTTTTGCAGACTTACAATAATTTCTTTTCACAATAAGTCAGTATTACATTATATTGTAAAGTCTACTCCTAACATAAGAACTCCTAGAAACGTTTTAAGTGGAATATCAAGTGAAAAATGGAGAAAACTCGCAATTCTCGTACATTATTAACTAATAAAATATAACTATTTATTGATAACGTTTTTTTAAAAAAACATCAAACAACAAATCATTATCGGTTTTTTTTAACCATAAAAGAAGCGCAAAACTCTATAAAACGAAAACAGCATTTTTGCCAGTTTTGTTTTGAAAAAGTGTTTTGAAAGAAACTTTTTGATTCTGCAGTATAATTTTTCCAAATTTTTAATTTCCCCTCAAAATTACCCCCTCATTTGGCCCCACCCAATTTTTGTCAAACTTTCCCCTCGGAGTACCTTTGCCGAACGTCTCAATTTCTTCCGTCGAAATGGCATTCATTAACGAACCCTCGTCGAAATGCCGAACAAACGTCGACGTCCGTTTTGTTTATCTGGAGCACATGATTCTTAATTGCGGGCGCACGTGATAGGCGTGCGCATGTAAATGTCCCGGTGGAAGGGCTGCGTTCGGCCCACCTATCGGCTGGCGGTTTGGCGCGCGCCGATTGGTCGTCGTTCGCGGGGTAGGGCGCGCGCGATCGATACGTCGCAGGCAAATTTCGACGAAGACGTGTAATAGCTCTGTGTACTTGACCTTGTACTTTTGAAAGCCTTGCATGTCCCGCGTTTGGCCCTTCGCGGATGATTAATGTTGAGCGGATGGTCGCACGCGGCGCCGCCTAATCTTTCGGAGATTCAATTGTCGGCTGGATACTTTTCGGACAGTTTTTTGTCGGTGACGGATTTTTTCTGTTTGGGATGAAATATGGGTATTGTGGGATTTATGGGGGATTATACGAATTGAAAAATTGGGGGCGTTGATTAATGAGAGGAGGGAGAATTTGAGAAGGAATTATGCACTCTACAACCATTCCATTGATAGAGGAATATTCTATTTCTGAATAAAAATTTAGTAGCATTAGAAATATGCGGGTAATAACACCTGATATGGGGGACTTTTAGGTCTCTAAAAAGTCGCCAGTGGCGATCCTGCCAGGATCGCCACTAGGTGCGTTTGAAATACCGTCAATTGAACAGAATTATCTTCGACAAGTTTCGCTTTCGTAAAATATCAACAGAGAAAATAAATATGCATCGTTCTGGAATGCTGAATACATTTCTATTGAAACTCTTGAAAATAATAACCACTTATATACGAATAGTTCCAGAAAACCAGAATTAACTGCTACAATTTCATTATAAGAAGTTATTTTCATCATAAGAAAATGATGTTTCTCCACGTCAACTGAATCTTCTATTCAAGAGTAAATGTTGTTACAAACGTAGAAGATTTACTTAGAAGATTGTATTCTTATCATTCGCGTAAAATGTTTTTCAGTGCATCGTATTTGAATTGTCAACTATTTTTAGATATTTAAAAAAGTTCAGATGAAAGAGTCTCATAATTTTATAGTTTACAATTTACACAAAACAATTGGATTAGTAATGGATGATGTTAAGGTTATAATTATACATAATACTATTAAAAAGCCACTTTGATAAAAATTATCAAAAAGTATGTTAAAAAGTTGAAAATCCAGTTACGATGTTATTCCTTTACGGTGACAATATATCTTTCATTTTTCGTTTCATTTTGTGAAATTAAAAAAATTAGAGATAATTGGGGAACAAAGGGGAATAGTTGGAAAAAAGACTGACCAGATGTCATCTGAACTACTCCACGTGTGGAATCCAGACACTTAAGGATATAGCGCATGTAACACATGTGTTGACAGATGATCAATATTTTAATTCGGAGAGAGTTCGGTCTATGGGATCGGAAGTGGGAAGATGAAGTGGGTTGAGTGAATAATTCTTCGATAATTTCAAGCCTTTATGTTCCTATGTATTCATTTTATTTTATTTTGGGGGAGTAAAAGATTGGGATTTGAAAAGGTGTCGGTACGTGAAATGTTATAATTGAAATTTGATTCTTCGTATGATAATATCATTTTTGGTTCGTCGGAAACATGGAAATTTAGTTTGTTCAGCATAATACTCACAGTCAAAGACCAACGATTCAAATGAAAATCTGTGTCGATTCGTAGAAAACCTAATTATTACAACTTGAAAGAACGAGAGTTTAAACACAAATGACCCACTTTTCTTATCAACAATCAAAACATGATTTCCGTCAAATAAAATTATGTTTTATTACGAAGTACAAGTTACTACAGTAAAAAACTTAATCTGCCGAGTATAATAGCTTTTTCAACATCTAAATCTTCGTGCTTTAACCTCATATATTCATGCGGAAATCATAAATTATACTATGCAATTTTCAAATATTATTTGAAGAAATAATCGTAGTGCAATAGTGAATTCACTTTTGAACTTTAAAACTGAAAATCATCAAAAAGTAGTTTCTGTTTCTTTATATCATTGTTTTTATAAGTGTTAAATATATTTGTATAGATTTTTGCTAAATTAATCACATTATACATAAGAAATTAGATGCAATGAATAAAAAGTTAATTTTAAACTAATGTTCTTTTATACATATATAGCTTAAAACTTAAATTACTTTTAAAACCGTATTACAAATAACAGTGATACAATTTATAGCATTGTTATGACGTTTTTGCGTTTTACAATTAATCTTCCGAAATTTGAACTATAAAAGGAAATCATTTCAGTTGAATGCTGAGCGGGACATAATTTTCTCCTTAATCAATTCAAGTTATGCTAATGAAGACGGTTTCACACTCACAATAACTGTCGTTCATCTAAGACAATTGTTAGCTGTTACGTTGAAAATTAGTGTCATCTTACTAATTTTGCATTGTTCCCCTAATTTTCTTAGTCAAAACATCATACGCAAAATTAACTCAATTTTGAGTATGAATCATACTCAGTTGAGGTTTCGTACATCTTTATTTTTACCTTATATGTATTATAAAATTATATAGGAATTGAGGGCTTTTAAATAAAACTTGTTTGTTTGTTTATCAATATACTTGTTTTAATGTTTATCAATATACTTCCAAACATATTGATAAACAATTATATACGTTCAATTTTAAACTCAACATTTATATTCTGCAACAGAATTGTTACTGTAGTCGAGTTCATTTAAGGAAATGATCACTTTTCTAAATTTACTATTTCAGAAACACAATTTGATTTAAATTGCGAAAATCAAATTATTTTAATCAAAAAGTTATTAATTAATTCTATAATCCAATTAATGCAATATTCAATGATCCTAATCAATGATTTAAACAAAACAATTTTGATCAGTGATTTAAATCATATCACCCCATGACTTTTAAATTTACTCTTTCCTCCCTAAACAGTTAGTTCTCTCACTCGAGTGAAAGCCCAGCAACTTTGCCAAAAGTCGCAGTTCCCAGTGAGAACTGTCGAACGAAAATCTCGAGAGGACGTCAGTGCCATTTGTTGACTCCGATCAGCTGGCGCGGATTCAACAGTCCCGCGAGTGGGAACATGTAAGAGTCAGTATTTCGGCGCGGAGTCGTGAGTGCGGGTGTGTTCAGTTGGTCCTAACGGCTGGTTCGTTAAGGAACCGCGATGGTGAGTGATGTCTAGCGCGCCGACCTCGGAGCATCGGCCCGATCCAAGTGTCGTCTGTTGACAAACCAAGTTGCGCATCAGGCGGTCTCGGGGCTCCGGGATGGAGCTGTTCACAGGGGGCGGAGGCCATTCCGCGGGATCGCAGGGCTCTCCGGGCGCCTCCGGCGGACCCTCCAGACAGCGAAGCTTCAAAGACAGGCTCCGCGAGGGCATCACCGGCGGATTGTCTTGGCAGTGAGTTTCTCGCCAACGGCGATTTTCCAAGAGTTGTTAGGGGGTGGGGGATGTGGTTTGTAAATGAAGTGTCCATTGTAAAAAAGAAGAAATAGAGAGAGGTGTTTCTGTTACGGTTTCTATGAGTCCGGGAGAAATTAAGAGAGATTAGAATGTGTTCTACTGGTTTCAATGTGTTTCTATATCTTATAACATTCCACTTTATTTCAGTTGTTTACACATTTATATTCAAAACGACGACATTAGATTGACTCGTGATGTTGTTGTTTTGATACATGTCACTGGTCATGTAAAGACCAGTCCATTCTCTTATAACATAGTTATAGATCAAAGAATGTGATATAAGAAACTCAAAGCTTTCAGTGTAACTGACAAGTTCAGGCTAAGTACAAAAACCCAGTGAATCACATTGTCCCAAAATTGACCAATAATTGCCCAAAGCAGTCTGATTGGCCAATTATTGGTTGTTTTTTGCCCAACTATTGCCCAATTTCGGGACAATCCAACTTTTGGTTCACTGGGAAGGATTAAACGCTTACCAAATTTACCTGCACATTAACCAAAACTGAAATGTTTAACTAAAAATATTATAGCGGACATTATAAACAACAAAATTATGTAACATACCATAATAATATTTCTTGGGTGGAAAAGAGAAAAAAAATAAAGTAGATGTTGAGATTCGAACTCGGAAGGTTGTGAATGTCACGCAGGTGGTTTAACCAGTCCAAATGACAAACATTACAACCTCATACTTTGCTCAGCAAAAAGCATTTAAGCATCGATCTTGTAATTGTGGAAAAAGAAAAAGCTTGAGAAAAAGAATAGCGACACATTGAGTTAATAGAAATATAAGGAAAGATATGAAATTTTTTTCAGTGATTGATGTACGTACACTTCTACTTCATGTTTAATGTTAGAAATTAAAGATGATAGAAATACATTAAGTGACACAGAATTTGATTTCCACATGGCTTGGACCTTAAAGGAAAAGAGATGAATAGATATTTCTATTAATTTTCTTTAGAATTCATTTGTTTTCTTTTCTATCGATTTTTATTTCTTTCTATTATTCATTTTTTATAGGGCTAGTAAAAAAAACCCTGACAAAAATATAAGTTTGGCACTAGTATACCAGTACACTAAAAATTACAGTATCTAAAGAATCCCAACAATAGCATATATTTACTTTCATAAATACATTATTAATACATTCACAGTCCTCCACCAATGACTACATTTCCAACTTGCCACTTAAAGATAAACAAATTTAAAATAAAGAATGAGTTTTGGAAAAAAGGTATGTAAACGTACCTGTTGGTTATTTTTATTTTCCAAAATGTCAACGATTTGTACCGTTTAGTACTCGAGAAATTAATTAATGAAAAGTTAAAGTTTTAATACTGAGTTAAATCAGAAACAGATTAAAAAAAATAAGTGATCACATTTTCAGGTGTATTAAAAAAATACACTCTTTAACAAATCTTTAGTTTTTATTTGGTTATACTAATTGTAATATTAAAATATAATTGAATAATATCAACAAAAAACTTGCCCAAACGAAATCACCGAAAATATATTATCAATTCAATGAGTAATATATTGTTTGGCGCCGTAAGGATCGTGTCCTTACCTAAGGGCAGTAAATTCAAAATTTCTGATTTTAACCAGTGTTAAATACCTGGTTTGTTAATATGCATAACATTGTATGCAAATAATTAATAATATGGTAAATATGTGTATTTATAACAAATTATAATATTTATAACACAAGTAAGATTATGATTTTTCAAATCATATCCCTAAAATCACATTTTATTTACATTTTAATATAGCGAACATTATCTATTAATTTAACTTTTCATATTTACTGGTTTATTTAAAAAAGTAATTGTTTATGAGTTATAAAGACAGGAACGTCACATAAAGAACTCAAACAAAAAAATAATAAAAAAGGAAGACATTTGTTCTTCGAAATGTAAAAGTGGATTTTTACATTTCAAGATGAATTGTCGAAGAAGTAATATGTTATTCTTTTCGAAACAATGTTTGCTGCAAACATACTATTATTGGAGACTACCGACTGATATAATAGAGCCAAAATGTAATTTTGTTCAGTACAATGTTGAACTGTTTAAATTTAGACATTTTTTGATCAGGTTTAAATAGCTTTTTGATCACATTAAAACTTAATCATAAAAGACCTCATTCAGATTATTTTGTACTAGGGTGGGAACAAGTTTGCTGTGGGGGTGGAATCGGGTTAGGGGAAGAAAAATGGAAGGGACTGATATTGGGGTCTGAGACTCTAAAGGTATCTAAATGTTGGCGTTGAATATGTAGAATATGTCGACTAGACAATAGGTCGATTGAGCAACAAAAGTGATACTGAATAGAGAAAAAAACCACTGTCGACGATACCTCCAAAATGGGCTTAATATACTTAATAATGCTCAATAATATACTTCATGCAAACCTAAAACATGGTAGTATTATTGCAAACGTCAATTTGGAAGCAAATAGTTATTTCGACTGTTTTGGGAAAGGGCTTACTATAATTGGACGGAAATTTAAAAAAAATATCTTCAAATCGATTCGAAATGGGGTTAAAATACTTTTTGTGGCTCAAAACATAGTTCAGCTGCTGCATAGTTTTGAAAGTATACTATTTTTCTCGACTTTTTTTAGGAAAGGAACCCCTAACAAAATTTGTAAAAAATTCGAAAAAAATGTTTATTCCCGAAATTTCTCGAAAATTTTCGAGCAATTTCGGGAAAAAAAATCTCTCGAAATTTATCGACAAAAATATATGTCGATAATTGAGCTCAAAATGAGTTTATAATACCCTCTGCAACAAGTTTATAATACTCTCAAAACACATCAGTGTTGATGTTCGTCTCGATTTGGAACCAACATTTGTTTTCTTGAAGTATTCTTGAAAAATAGGTCTTTCTATAAAAAATTATTTTAAAAATTTGAAAAAATAATTGTTCTCGTCAGTCGGCCTCAACCTACGCTTATTTTGCTTTCAAACCAAACCAAATTTCTAGTGGAAAATGCATCAATTAAAAGAGCAGTTTACAATTAGATAACACGTCTATATCTGAAACAGATTTCTGAATTGAGCGTCGGTGTGTGTATTTACATGCTCGAAACCGCACGCTGCAGCTATAGTTATCTTCTTATCATCTGAATTGTAAACAGTATAATTGTAAACAGTGGGTCATTAGGTACACAGATTACGGATAAATATATAATCTCGGACGTTAAGTGCAATCGCATCATTCTACACGTCGAACCGTGTTTTCATTTTCGCGGAATCAGAAATCGCATATATAAGGTCCAACGACATTTTTTTGCAGCAACAAAAATAATGCTGATGCAAATGACATATTATTTATAACAGCATGCGTCATTCGTTGAGAAAACACTCGTATGCTTAGTTCGCCAAAGCACAATGTTCGAAAAAAATACAGGAAAGTCATTTGAACATTTTTTGAGATAAGATAAACCGGCTATAAATAGATTTTGCAATCGTAATAAAAATTTCCTCTTGAAATAAAAACATTCAATTTATCGTTACTGTTCGAACGTAATTTTCTTTCTTCATTCGTTTCTTGAATCATTTCGATAATTTCCATCCGAAAATATCTTCATCGCTCTATGTCGATGGTTAAGTAAAAGTAACATCTGCGAGTCGGGAATTCGGGGCTAAAAACGTGTCAAAATGGTGAAAAGCGATTGACAGGAGGAACTTAATAAAGTTGTCGACGAAATCACGAACTGACGTTAGTGTATCATGTTTTTCATGAACCTCGTTGTAGGATCATCGAAACGAATTGCCCGTAGCAGTAAATAAAAGTGGCTGTATCGCATGACGGGTCTACACCGTTCTGGCGCAATTCCATCAATTCTTCAAAGTTCTTTCACATTAACAGGGCTCCCTTGGCTTGTTTCAATAAAGCGCAATAAACCAATAAGTTCTAATATCGTTGGTAGGAAATAATTAGCAGATCTGGACTAAATCGTTTTTGTCATCCAACCTAAATACGGAACAGACAATTTCCAATAGCCAAATTTAATTTTGTTTTCAATCTATGAACTTTATTCCAAAAGGTTTTGTAGTTTGAGTTTTATCAAATTATGTTTAATCAAATCTGTTTTTTCTCATTTTTTATGAGGATCTATTTTTGGACTGGGAAAATTGAGGAAAAAATGTTAATTGAACTGAAAAACTCGTTTCACGATGCAAAACCAGTGAAGTCGTCACACGCTAGTTTACCAACCGGCTTTTTGCATTCAATAAAGCGCAGTCATTTTATCATTACGCGATTACGAACTTAAACGAGGCACTCTACGCGTGTCTGCACGGTCGATACATGCTGAACGATCAGAAGTCGAGTCGATTGCCGGCAGGTGTCTCCACCGATCGTTTTGCTCAAGCTTGTTTCGTTTGTCCAAAAATCGTCATTGGGAAAATAAATTAACTTTCGTACCGCCATCAAATTAATTGTTTTTTTACTAAAAATTGGAAGATAAATATGTTGCAGAATCGGTTTATTTTTACTTTTTATATTTGAAGAGTGATTTTCAACGTTCATAAAATAAATTGAAAAACCCGATTTTTTAAATCGAGGTTTTGGATACGTTGAATTCTTTACCAAATAAAAAAAGAATATATGTATATATATTTTTGTGATTTCAGAATTTCCTTTTAAATTAAATTTAGTAAAAGAAAATACGATAAAATAAGTCATTCTGTTGAAAATTACGGATTTTAGCCATATGGGTTTCTCCCGTAAAATTAGCGCAAATCGTCACTATCCGATTTTTAATTTCCTAAGAGTCTGAATGCTTAAGTCAACATTTTCCAAAGTATAGCAATCAGGCGTGTAAATGAAAAAGCTCCTCTTCGTGACTAATAATCCGCGTTATTTGATCCCCATTTTCAGTGCTCTCACGGCATAAATAGGTAGCAGCAGGGGGAACGTTATCGTTAATTTTTATTGTACCGGAGCCCTACTTTATCCGTGCGTTATTAAATGAAAATTGATGTTTATTGCCACTTTTTCGTGGCAACACTGAGAGCTCGTTTCCCTAAGACGAGGTCGTTTAACTCGATGATTCTCAAAAGAAGGAAAAGTATAGAAATACGAAATGAAAACATTTTTCAAAATCATTTTCACGTTCAAGTGTCCGCATTAAACGTGCCGTTTCTGCATTCATGGAAAAAAATATTTGGTTATGGCAACAAAATTTTGGTTGTCACAACCAAATAATTTGGTTAATTTTTATCCAACCAAATGATTTGGTTATAGCAACCAAATATTTTGGTAATCAAGGTAGGAGGAACCAAATTATTTAGTTGTAGCAACCAAATTATTTGTTGTTGAAGTAACCAAAAATGGACAACCAAATGTATTTGGTTGTCAAAACCTAACTACAACATTTGATTGCTCTTACCAAATATTTGGATGTCACCACTAAATTTCTGCAACCAAATCGTTTGGTCGCAGGAACACAATCTTTTTTCTCCGTGTTAGAAATGAAATGATTACAGACATAATAGAAACATGACGTCAATGAGTGAATAAAACCGTCAACGCGCTGCCATTGGGCATTGTACGCACGTGAAGAATAAAATGTTAAGGATAACATTTTCGATGAAGCAACTGTTCGTGACAGACTGCAGCAAGTCGGTCCCATTATCTCGTACACACGCTGGAAGAAATTTTTTCAGTTGAAACAACGTACAATTCAGTGACATGAATCGATCTACTGAATTGTCGTTTGTTTGAACAATCGCGCGACTGAAATATTTGTTTCGCCTCAGCTGTCGGGAATTTTTGCGAAAAATTCCTCTTGCAATAGAAATGTCGAAACGATAAACAATTCCTCGAGGTTCTTTTTGGGGAAGAAGTTGATAAAGGGATCTTTGAAGTTGAATGTTGAATTTCGAGAACAATAGAATTTCCATATAAGAAAGGTTATTTTGAGAAATGTGAAATACAAATTTGTTTCAAAATGAGTTCTGAAATCTAGAAATCAGAAATGGAATTTATTTGAGGAGAGTAGGCGTTTTTATATAAAAAATGACCAAAAATCGGTTTATGAAAATTAATACTATGGCTGATGAAGAATATCTAAATAATAGGTTTAGATACAGAAAAATTGTTCCACTTGCGATTGTTTGAAAATACTCTAATTTTAGTAAATAAATTGTAAATAAATAGTAAATAGTAAATAAATAGTAAATCAATTATAAATAAATTAGTAAATAAATTGTATATTTGTATTTTGGTTTTCCGAATGATGTGGAAACAGAGATTACCGATTTTACGCTTAAGGTACATTACATTTACAAAATGAAATTCTGACAATTTCATTTTGCAAATGTAATTCATATTCATTGTAATCAAAATAATATATTGAATATAACTTTCACATTAACATAATATCATTATTTAAAATTATACATAAAAGTAAATTTATATAAAACAAGCATTTATTAATGTCTTCACCCGTGAAATTAATGAATTTCCATAATTTCTCTTTCATTATCAAAATTACTTCGTAAACGCATAAGCTCAAAATGTCCGCCTCTTCGCGCAATTTCACATTTCGTTCCTAAAATTTCGTCAAAAGTCCTGGCAACCAGTTCTATATTATACACCGTAAATTATCACATTTTGCAATGCTTTTTTACGGTAATACTATCAGTCATCTCAACATTTAAGAATAAATGAGAAATTGGTATCCAGATATATTACGTTAATCCACATTTCGTTTGCAAAGTTATAGCGCTTTTGACCATTTCGTTTACAAGATAATTAATGTCAAAGTTGAACTTTTTAACATTGAAGAGTTAGGAAAAGCCCTGTTATTTGATGGATTTTCGCGAATATCTTTGTCCCGGCTATTACAGTTTTTGTCAAAAACGTAATAAATTGCTGTATACAATCAGGGATCAAACAGACTGAAAATCAAAGTTGACCATTTCATTCTCGAGTACATACATTTAATACATTTAACAGCAATTTAGCGCCATATTTCTACCTACCAAATCGCAAATAAGTTCATTATCGACTCAATAATTAACATTTACTTTAAAGTAAATGTTTCGACAACTACAATTCGACACGAGAGTGGTGTACTGATTTTACAATAAGTACAATCATTCTTTCATAATTAAATAATACTTTCCAACA
>JABFPB010000381.1:0-40695 GCA_022817645.1 Ceratoteleas bidentatus
AATTAAATGTGTTTTTTTTTCAGTGCCTGTGGAAGTCGACTTGAAAAGTCAAACAACATCCTCCTGCCGAAAAAGCAACAACCAGTACAAAATGAAAACATTCACGTCGAACCGAGATGGCCAGACTGTTTAGATCCAGGGACGCATCAAAGACTTCCAGTTCTGTTTTGCAGTTTCCTACACAGCAGCAATGATGCTCCAGCTTTTTGCGTCAATCCCTGGATTGTTAACATGGACCTTTACGGGAGAAACGACATTGCCCTCGGCAGATTTCTCGAAAAATACTGTCTTACCACAGGTTACAAGTGCCCTACTCAAAATTGTCGGGCTCAAATCACTCAACATGAAAGGTATCTTTCACACTTATTTCCTTTTCATTATTAATTATGAGTATGTTAATATTCAAAATGTTAATAACTTATGAAGAAAATTAGAAAATAATAAATTCTTGTACAATTACACTGTTTAACATAATTTTAAGGTTTCTTGATCTAATTTAAAACCTTCCATCGGAAACATTACAGACATGTAGAAAAGTTTGACAAAAATCCTCTAGAAAGAATTAACATTTCCTTTCATTTAGAATTAATTAATTTCTATCAAAAGTTAGACCTGACTAATAAGTTCTCTATGCCTAACTCTGTGAAAAAATGTCAGCAGAATACACGTATTCTGCTGACTTTTAAAATAAAAAATATATTAAAAAAATATTTTTGATAACTAAATTTGATAACAAAAAATAACTAATAAAATGTTATTTTATTAAATAAATTAAATAAATAAAAAAACTTAATTTCAGACGTTTTGTACACGACGGCGGCTGCATCCAGATCAACCTAACCAGTCTCAGCACAGAAACCTTCAGTCGCGAGAACTCCGACCAGATCATGATGTGGAGCAAATGCACCAAGTGCAAAAGCGTCTCCCCAGTCACCCCCATCTCCGACGACACCTGGTCCTTCTCCTTCGCCAAGTACCTTGAACTCCGTTTCCACGGCGGCGCCTACTCTCGTCGCGACACTGACAACTGTCAGCACTCCCTCCACCACGAGAACTACCAGTACTTCTCGAAAAAGAACATGCTCGCCATCTTCAAGTACAACAAGATATCCCAGTGGGAGATATCGCTGCCTCCGCCCTTCATCAAAATCATCTACAACCCCAAACAGCACGCCAACATCATCGAGGAACTCAAAAGCCTCACCCTGAAGGGAGACGAGGTCTTCTCCACCGTCCGCGAGAAACTAGCCAGTCTCCAGCTGGAGTTCGAGACACTCAACACATTAAAGCAGAGTGTCGCAAAAGACCACCAGTACTTCAAGTCCAAAATCGAGGAGATCCAGCTGAAACTCACATCGCCGAGCATGGAGATGGCTAAGGGCAAGGCGTCGGAGAGGCAGACGCAGATGATGATGCACCGGGTGGAGGACGGGATAGTGATCCTGAAGAGGGTCATCTCGGAAGCCGTGGTGAACTGGAACGCGAAGATCACGGAGATCTCGAGCAAGAAGAGGGACGAGAAACCGAGGAAGGTGCCGGAGAGGCCGCTGAGCAACGAGGCGGACGGGTATATCACGGAAGACACCGCGTCGGAGTCGCAGCTCGAGGATCTGAGTCCGATATCCGCGGATTACAACGCGGTCGAGGCGATCAACACGGTTTTGGCTGGGGAGTCGCAGCAGGGGGACCTGGTGGAGGGATCAGATAGCGAGGTTTTGGGGGAGAGCATGAACCCGGAGGACATCGTGGTGGTGCAAGGTTCGCCGAAGATCCAGCAGAGGGCGGAGTTGATGGTCAGTGCGGAGGAGTCGGCGGATAAGAAGAAGAAGAAGAAAACGATACTGTCGCAGTTGCTGCCTTCGGCGACTACGAGCAATCCGATACCTAACGTGTTGGGAGCTACTGAGCACCATTTGTTACCACTTGGGTTAGTTTCTATTGGGAAACGTCTTTGTTTTTGAGGGGGTTACAAAATTAATTGATTGGAAACTAATTGAACTTCTTTTAGTGATATAAATACTTAGTGACATCAAATCTATCACTAAATTTATCAGTGAATGAAAACTACTCGATTAAATCCCAATAACAAAATGATCCTCTGATTTTAGATCCGTCGTGCCAATCGTCGTTTACGAATCCGAACCGTCTTCCATAATCGCTTACGCACTCGACTCTCTCGACTACAAACACTCCCTGCAGGACCTTCTGCGGACGACTAAGGGTCCCGAGATGAATCCCAGTCCCCTCTACAAGCGAAAGTTTTCGGACCACAAAGACGAGCAGCAAGAAGTGCAGCAGTCTGGCGAATTTAAAAGACCATCAGTCTTGTCCTTCTTACGCGGAAACAGTCCGAACCCGGTGAGTCCGGTGGATGCTACCGAGAAGAAGACTTTCGGTGCAGAATCCGCCACCCAAAGCAGTAGTGTTCCTGTGGAAACGGAAGAGGAGAAGAAGACGACTAAACAGCAGGATTACGTTGAAGTCCAATTCAACGACGCGACCACCAATTTCTATTGCAGAATCTACTTTCCAGTGCAATTCGCGGCGTTGAGGGAAAACGTGCTGCCTTGTGGGGAAGATGGGTACACCAGAAGTCTGAGCAGAAGTGTGCAGTGGGCTGCGAGGGGAGGAAAAAGTGGAAGCGCTTTCTGCAAAACTCGAGGTTACTATTTATACATAGACTTAACAAACATTATTGCAGTATATTAGGAATGTATTGGGAATATAATGAGAATATATCGAGAATATTTTGGGAATATATTGGGATTATATTGGGAATATATTGAGAATATATCGAGAGTACTAATTATCAACAATTTTCCCTCGTATCTATTATTTCCATTGCATCGTAATAAACCACATTAATGCCTCCAGATGACAGGTTCATCCTCAAAGAAATGAGCCGGGTGGAGATGCAGATTTTCTTGGAATTCGCGCCGAACTATTTCGCGTACATGGAAAAGTGTCAGCAAACGAAGCAACCGACTTTGCTGGGCAAGATTGTGGGCGTTTATCGCGTGTCATTCAAAAACAACACGACAAACGAGGCGCTGCGAAGGAGCGTGCTGGTGATGGAGAACCTGTTCTACAACCGTCTCATCACCGACAAGTTCGACCTGAAAGGTTCCGTGCGGAACCGGCTGGTGAATTTGGACAACATCGACCGCGAGGGCGAAATCGTGCTGCTCGATGAAAATCTGCTCAACAGTGAGTAGCGCAATGGTCCGCTTCACGTGACTCGTTATCGAATCGATATCGCCACTTATCGATTGCACTCTTTTGCCGCAGGAAGCTGTGACTCGCCATTGTACATTCGGCCGCATTCCAAGGAAGTTTTGAACAAAGCCATCGAGGAAGACACCAAGTTCCTGGCGGATAACTGCGTGATGGATTATTCCTTGTTGGTGGGTCTGGAACCTGAATCCGATGAGCTCGTGCTAGGAATTATCGGTAATCAATCGCAATTATTCGAGTATTCGTAATCGAAAGATAATTGACAAGAGACGAATAGCGAGATTAGATAATGAAACCGGGAATGGTTTATACGGATAGAGGAGAATGGCCAGCAATCGAATCTAAATATTAATTTGATTTTGCCTTGTTGCAAAAAAATGCAATGTTAGAGTATTGAAAAAATACTTCAACATAGGAGAATATGACTTAATTAATTAATGATTGTTTCAATTATCTACTTCCAAAAGCTTTTTCAATTTTAATAAAAAACAAAATGTTAAAAGTTATCTCCTAAGTCAACCTTCTTAAGATATTCTCATTCTTCGACTACTGGTCTCCTTCAATTATTTTTTCACTCTCCTAAATTTGCAATTTGAAGACAAAACTAATTTTTCTGCCCTCCAATTTTTCAGATTACTTGCGGACATTTACGTGGGACAAAAAACTCGAGACGATGGTGAAGAAGTCCGGCATCTTCGGGGGCCAAGGCAAGTTGCCGACGATAGTTTCGCCGGCGGAATACCGCGACCGATTTATCGCCGCGATGCACAGGTACTTCCTGCCGGTGCCGGACAGGTGGATGGGTCTGGGCCGCGGAGTCACGGCCCCTTAAGTTGGACAAACGCACTCGCGCCAATCGAACGAGCACAATTTCGCAGGGCTGTGGTAAAAGTAACCGCAAACGTGAACGTTTTGATTGTTTAAATTTTATTCTGAACTGTGTTACAGGCCTCGAACGTGGTTAATAAGGTTCACGCTATTTTGTACATCTCCGAGACCATTGCGTCTCGGGAACAATACAATCGCGAATCGGATACTCTTTCGGAGAAACAACACTTATCGATGACAGCTTTTATGAATTGCATTTTTACAACTTGTATATAATCATCGATTGTAATATATGAATTAACTGTAAGCCGAACCAGCGCGACGTATCGTTTTAAGTTGTTGATTCTTTTTTTAGGTAAATTGTTATCACTCGAATGACGTGTCAACGATATTCGAAATAAACCATTTCATGCGAACAACCCGTTTAGAGTTTTTATCCCCTTTTTGTACTTTACAATAGTAGATTGTAGTTTGCGTTGTAACTGTAGTTCTTGTAACATTAATCACTGTAACAGTTATCTAATCGTGTCTAAATTATCACTCCATTTTTCAACACTTGCACCTTTTTGCAGTTTGGAGTGGAAAAGTTTCACACTTCACACTCATTGTTTGTTAATTTTTGTGGAAAAACAACTCGAGTGGTGTGGATTGGGTCAAGTTTCTTTGCAAAAGATCTGCAATCTTACATCTGATAGGACTGGAGATGATGCTTACAACGTTTCGAACACTCAGACTATGGGAGCTTATATCTCTCTCCAAAAAGAGACATCTCTCTCCATAAGAGACAAAATTGCACACTGTAAATTCATAGTGTAAAACACGAAAATCCTGTAATCCTGTTTTAGAGTATTTAACATTTTTTACTTCATTAAAATTTTTACATAAAATGTACCTGATTTTTTCGGAAATTTATGCTTTTCACGTAATTTTACAGATCTGAGTTTACCATGTAGCTTTACCGACATTTCGCAAACCATTTTCTATTTTCAGTCAGCTCGTAATACAAAGCATACGATTGATTTTATTTGTCATTTGCATTTTAAAACATTGAACCAAACAAATCAATGAAAGCCTTAACAAGAGCATTGTTTACAGCTGGAAAATGATAAATAGATAAATATATCGCGTGCTGCGGTTTATTATGCAACCGTCTCTTTCGGGTGATCGACGACGCCAAGTTATTTATGTTGAATTTGGGTTACGGTATTCCAAATGTATAAGTCATGTTTGCCATCACTCTTTAGGGCAAACTTTGCTACCGATAGATTATTCGTCGCGTCATCATCGCTGCTCCTCGTGCAGTGTTCCACTTACGCTCGATCCACTTAGACGCAGGCGAACCGAAAAACTGAGACAAACGATTGGTCGACCGAATCGAGGGACTGATTGGAATGAGTCATTGGAACCACTTTTATTGTATTCAAAAATACTTTAAAGATCCAAGGAATTTTGACGAATTCGACATTGTATAAGTGTAGTATTAAGGGAAGTGATATTGCTGATTGAAAAGTCGATTTTGATAGGAAATCAGTTGTCATTCCAAGAAAATTGGATCACAATCAGCTGTCTGTCACTTCATCGAATAATTCCTCAAGAAACGGACGACCTTTCGTTTCGGTTCACTCAAATTGTGTACCCTGCAAAAAAATTTTGATAGAAATCAATAGAAAATAATTTTTTTTTCAATTGATATCTGAATTCAACCTTTAATGCAATAACATTTCAATTAATTCAAGCTAAACTTTTTTTTATTACCGATACATACAGTTAAATTAAAGGAAAACGAATTCTGTTTGAAGAAAATCAAATTGGCTGTTACAAACATTAATATATCACCAAAATGGAACATAGTAAATTGGATTTGAAAATTAAATGATAGAAATAGAAATTAATTGTCAATTCATTTCTATTCGTTGTTCCGAAATATTTTTGCAGGGTATTGCAACTTACCTTCATACAACTAACAATTTCAACTGAACTCTTCAACATTTTTCACGCCCATGATAATTATGTACAATGCAAACCTACCTTACCCTCCCAGAACTCTGAGTCGTTAAAAAAATGGAACATTCCGCTAAAATACTGATTAGTAATTTATTATCGACAAAATGACACAAATTCGATCGACGTCTGATCCAGTTTTCTCAATATAAAGTAACTTTTATTGTCTCACTATGTTACACTAACTATAAAGAACTCCTCTAAAACAACATTGTCGTATATAAACCTACATACAAAATTAAACTTAAAAAACTCATCGAACAACCAAACAAACGAGCGATTCTTTTTCGTTTACAAAATATCACTTCGACCACTCTCGTATTTCCGAACTCAAGTTCACACACCGACTTGCTTCAATTCCCAGCTACCGAACGCCACCGACCGATCGACAACTGAACGTTAATTTACAGAACAAACCCTATTTGTAACGACATTCAAGCACTTTGTACAAGTCCGACGATTCGACAACGCAAAGGTCAAGCGGGCAACTTGAGAAATTGGGCAGAGCTGCATGTGACAGGGAACATGATATGGATAGTCGCAGACGAAGACGCGAGAAATCGGGACTTGAGGAATACAAGCACATTATTGAACGCAATAATAACATTAACCGTAACGTAAATTATATGATTACGCAGCGCGCATGCGTACGAGCTTCGGACTGTTGCGTTACAAACACGAAGACCGCTCAGACGCTAATTCCCGAAAAAAAGAAAAAACGGAACGGGACAAAGGATTGCAAATGCACGGCTCCTTCGTCGGCTCGCCGAAACGCCCAAAAGCAATGCACCGTATTTACAGTCGCCTCGCGATCGTCGGTTTCCGATCTGCGCTCAAAACATCACAAAGAAAGAATACAAAAGGACGCGGATCGCGGAAAACGGGGAAGCGGAAATCAAGAAGTGAACGGGCTGAGAGAAAAAGAGCGCGCGAGAGAGAAATCAGGATAAGGAAATGTAACTGGAATTAGATGAAAAACAAACAAAATTAAACTGAAAACCCTGTAAACTGGGAGATGTCCGATGTGCGTCAGGGTTGGTAAAATCCAAAAAGTACCAGATTCCTTGCTTCCTGGGGAATTTTTCATTTTTGATCTCAAAGCTGGATTTTGGTCCACATATATGCATATGTGTAATTTATGGACTTCGAATTTGTGATCAAAATAGAAAATTCCTCCTAGAAAACCAGGAATCCAAAATAGTGCAATTTTGGATTCACCAAAGGTATTCAACTTTGTTTCGCATTTCCATCCAATTCCAGATAAATCTGCATATCTACTTCTCCACAGCGCTCCCCAAGTCTCTCGTTAGCCGCGAGTCTCGCAATCGCGCAATTATTACGGATTCTAATAATTGTCAGGGCGATTGGTGATTCAACGCCGCGGCTCGCCTGTCCGCTAGTATTGACTATGTTCTAGTAGTGGCCCCGAAGGGAGAGTATTGTGTTTTGTCGCGACGCGTCGCCTGGTTAGTCTCTCGTTCAGGAACTATTTCCTCAATTGTTCGGGCGCGTGATGGCGCTCCGCTCGTCGACGACTCTTCCCCCGGTTGGGTCCGTCGTCGGCAATTGACGAGGGAGAGAGACGGAGTGTCGACGCCGATTTCTGCTGGATTCTGGTGTGGAGCGTGTTGCGGGGGAGGATGGGGAGGAAGAACAGCCCAGTCGTGGATTCGTTGCGCCTCTTCCTCTGGACAAAGCACGGAGCGGTCACGCGGCACGCGGCGAACTCGGCGCGAGTTTATTTTATCTCTGCGGCTCGCCCAGGCCGAACTGCGGCTGGTTCTGCGCCGGCTGGTGTTGCGTGCCGTTATTAACTGGCGCGTTACACCGGGGCGTGTGGTGCTGCGACGCGGTCACCGGCGTGGGGTTCTGGGGCGGGAGCAGTCCATACTGACTCGGCGACATACCTGGGGGAAAGTAGAGAGTCGTTTAAGAATTGGCTTGAAGGTGCGATGGTGAAGAAATTGTGATTTTTGTTGAATTAAATGAAATGGTTAATTAAAATCATGTAAAAATTAAATTAATCACATTTAATTGATTTAAATCGGATTTATTTGGCTATTATCTCTATGCAGAAATTACCATATTTAGTATAAAAATTACCACATCCAGATTTATTTGATAAAATTTTATTTTAACTTGAATAATCAGTGCAAAATAATTTTCTAATTTAATCCTTGATTATTTTTGAAAAAGTCGTTAGATTTAAATCATAACAACCCTTGAAATTAAGGATTTCTGTGATAATTTATCAATGGAGATAAATTATCGCATTGTATTTTTGCAATGTTATTTTTGAAATGAAAAACATATAATTATTTTGACAAATTCAATAAACAAACAAACGAAAATATTTTACTAATATGGTGTATATTTATTTACATAAGTATGATGAATATCATTGGAATAATTTTAAGTGTGGTATATTAATGCAATTTCTTAATTTTAAGTATTAAAGTGTCGCATAATCTCCATCATATCCTCATTACCAATTATAGTATTAAATTGAAAACATCAGTAGATATTATAATCCAAGTTAATATGCTAGTTTTAATAGCTAATATTCAAGAGTTTAATTCACGTGGTTTTTGTAATGATTGAAATACAGATTGTTTCATATTACGATATTACATTATTAATGACATTCAAAGAATTTAACATACATCGTTAGACATTAAACTTCTGCATAGTTACGTTTTCACATTTCATTGAACAAATTAACTGTAATTATATTGATACTGTACAGATAAAGCATATACATATAAATACATTAATTCAGTGTATTCATTTAATTGCATTTGTGTTATTTATTTTTTCTAGATGAATATATAATGTGTTTCAGAGATATTCTGTTAATTCAATGAAACTTATAGTAATAATTATGTATTTTAATTGCAATGATTGTAGATCTTATTATTTATTCGGTATTAGAATATTCACAAATCAAATTTAATAACATTAAATTATTCCATTTACTGCAATATATTATGAAATATGTTAAAACTTTATAGTCGATATATTTAATCAACCATATAACATTTAACATAATAACTAAATTACTTTTTCAAAAAATATTTTATTACTTCGGGCTGAAAATCGAAATAAATGTTCCTAAATACTAACCAGAGGGTGTCTTATCCCCAGCTGACATTTTCGAAAATGCTAGGAGCGCATCCGGAAAATTGGGTGGCGTCGCAGGCGTATTGCAAGGAGTTATCTAAAAATATAATTATTTACATTAGCATAAATAATATTACCCAACAATAATAGGCTATAATAAAAACAATAATAATAATCCATAATTAATAGTAAATACATAACAACATAAAAAACGTTGTTAATTTTTTTAACAAAAAATCCATATATATAAATGGACGGAAAAAAAGCGATTTTAAAAATTACCATACGTTATGATAATGTATAGCGGAAACAACATCGATTATCAGAAGTTCAGTTACATATTTATCAAAAATATAAAAGTACTGAAACTTGAATCATTTTTTATGACAGGGGTGCAAAAGTATCAAAACATGTTTTGGTTCCAGATGACTTTAATACTTATAAATCGGTATTTTTCTAATTTCAATAATTGCTCATTTTTCTTGGGGATTTATACTACATAATTAGTCATTATAACTTGAAATCAGAGGTAAACATATTTTAAATATTTTGATACAAATTTGTTCCAACGTCTTCATGGACAAAAATGATATTGGTTTCTAATTTTGACCAATGAAAAATATGCAAAAAATTGTTTCAAAATAGTAAAAGATATTTCTACGACTGATTTGAAGTTATAATGATGAATTAAAATTCCTCAAAGACAATTTGCAATTCTTAAAAAAAAAAACAAAAAACAAAAACAAAAAAAACAAACATCAATTTGTACATATTACAACTCGTGGAAAAAAAATTCACTTTTGATACTCCTTGCTTTATGCTAACATTCTCAAACTTCTGACAGTCATATACTCAGTCTATAACCAAATGTCTCTCCATCTGCAAAAGTCTTTCGCAACATCTACCGATGAATCGCCAACCAAACTTTTCGTCAATCTATCGTACGTCAGTCAAAACGAACGCCTTATAAATAGAAAGCATTGGCAATAATTGATAAGGCTGCCCTGCAAATTCATGAAATTGGCGCAAAAATGCTGAACTCATAAACGAGTCGTTGTGCCGCGCGCGCCGCAAAGTGCATTGCGTCCGAGTGAAAGGAAAATATATACGTATTACTGGAATCGTCACGAGGGAGGAAAGCCCAAACGGATCGTAAAGGCTAATACTATCTTAGAAATGTTCGGCATTCGCGAAACACCTAGAATATTAACGGCGGACAGTGGTGGTCATGCGATATTAACCTAGGAGCCCAAGAACCACTGCCAACCGAGCTTCGCTTAAGCGGTTGGGCTACTATTCTTGTCGGTGACATTCCGATAAGCCGCGTGCCAAATCCTGTAACTGTGCTGTCGCATAACTCAACATTTTTAATGCCATCCGCCCTTCGTCAGTGCAAAGGGACGGAGGGCGCCGACAGACCGAATCGCCTCATTATCTTATTCTTTCCAGCGACCCGCTTCCACTGGTCATTTAGGTCCTGACAATTGATGTTCAGATCAGTCAAATGTCCTTCGGGAAATTCATGCTGCACTCTTAGAAATTGTATTCTTAGCAGAAAAATACCATCCTTTTGACAAAATCTAGATGACGCTGTTATCGTCTTTTGAATTAATACATATTTTTATATGTTTGATATAAGATAGTTTGGTTTGATACATAACAAAATGGATTGTTTAACCATCACATTGTTATACTAAATATGCTGATATGGTATGTGATATATTCTATTGTAATATTTAAATTATTTTTGTATATGCATTTCAATAATTCTGTTATTATTTACAAGCTTAACTGAGGTATCAACTCAAAGCTTTCAACATCCGCAACAGCGCTGCCGGCTTTATGAAGCAGGCCTATACACAAACTCAGCATCATAGCAATAAAAATAGCAACAAACCGTTAACACAAGTTTTTTTAATTCAAACTTGATTTTTTCTTTATGTATTAGCGTTCTTAGTAAGCAATTATGTATGAAATGGCATTTAGAATGTCGACTGGTACTTATTTGAAGTACCTGAGCATGACTGAATGGGGCGCTAGTGTGGCGCTCTGCTAAAAATCTAAACAGTCGGTAATGGATTTTGAAATTGCATATTTATTTTATAATTACATTGACCGTATTGTTTCATAAACATATATTACTTTTAGCCAATTATGTTCAATTAATTGTAATTTGTGATAATATTTGTATGATTTTGTTTATATACTTCATTTTTGTGTATTTTTAATTGAATCATATTTCTAACTATTCTTCTTGCGATATCCGTAGATCTCAGCCGAAAAACAAGGAAAAAAGTTGACATTTCTCTTCCAGACCCGGAGCCATTATAATGGCGCGGAGGCAGCGCCATCTTTTTTGGTACACAACTCATGTATCATAGTACAAAAATTCTAGCGCTTAAACTGAAAAGTCGTCCAAAAATAAGCCAGTCCTCCAAAGGTTAAAATGTATAAACAATTAAGAACTATTGTTCGTTTCGCTATTCTAAGCCTAACTGACTTGATGAAACACTGTTTACAAATAGTGGAATGGAAACAAATACTTTGCCAGCGTTTCGTCATTAATAGATGGCAGAGTTGTGCTGTTTAAAGATATACTGGGTTGACTTTAAAGATAGGTGAGTTTCCAACCAATTAACAACACCAAACTGGAACGTCGGTTTGGGTCGTTTGACACTGGAATGTTTGTGTTGTGCAAGATTCAGTGACTTTGGGAACCGTTTGTTTCGAAAGTGTCGAATGTTGTGTCAAGATCACGAACGGAGCGCAAAGCAGCCGTCGATTGGCTGGTTATGGTCGCACCGAATTTCTTGTATGTGGCGATTAGTCGGACCCTGACCCTCGGGGCGTCACAGTTTTTCAGGTCAGTGCCCGAAAAAGCAAAACAAATGAAAAATGATGCCAACAGTCACCCAAGCGGTTGCGTAATTCTAATGTTGCACATTGTTATCAAATGTATAATGAATTTGCGGGACTCGCGTTGTAATATCTGACCATAATGAATCGCCTCGAGCGTAACACTTTAATGAGGATTACATTCGAGGTATTAATAAACAATTATTGAAGGTAAACGTAATTAAGGTCGAGTCTACTTTGTGCTGGTGAATTTCGGTTTCAGAGAGTTGAGTCTGAATATGTTTTATTCACGAAGCTACAGTTTATTGAGTGTATCTTTAAAAACGATACCAGCGCCTCTATAACGCAAGCTTTGGGTCATAAAAAGGTTTTGAAACTGGTGAAGGTAAGTGTTCCCTTCTGTTTCATAATGTTATTAACTTATTCAAATGAAGTAGATGTAAATATAAACAAACTTATAAAGTTGTTACAGAAAAATAGAAAATACGTCATTACAGACGATTGCTTCTGTTTTTCTCTATGAAATTGGTGCTGTCACCATTCGCTTATAATCTATACACACCTAATATTACTTCCTACAAATCCATTTTTCATTTGAATTTTCAACTATGAATATCTCATTTTAATGGATTAACGTTTTCCGAGGAAACAGATTTTTTTAATACGCAATAGAACTAGTCGATGAGACCGGTGTTAAATATATTCTTGGCGAGAGACGGTCTGAAGTCGAGTCAATCATGTCTGATGTTCGCGACGAGTGACGAACACTCGTCCATTTTACGAGCGCGTAAGACGCATTAGCATAAGCACCGCCATGAGTGTTAGTAAACATGGCCAATGTTGACGTTTTTCTGCTCGTCCCGGGAGACGCGGCGTCTCGGCCCACGAAAGAAGTGACGTCAGCTTTGACGGACGAGCGGCCGCTCATTGAGCGGATAATTAGCGTGGAAAATTTACGGCGCGCCGTCGCCCATGACTGCGGTGAAAATTCGGCCGAAAAAGGAAAAGTGCCGGCTAAGCGGGCGGCGAATCGCGAAAAATAAGAACGCGGATAAAATGTTGCAAATTGCGCCACTTTTTGCGAGGATTTATGAATGCAGACACGAAGGTTACGCTCAGGTGGATTTTATTCGACGCAGTGCCAGGGAATTGTATTATCCTCGTACATTTTCGTTGCGTTGTAAGAAGAAGAGGCTTTTTTACGACAACGTAACATCGAGTTTGGAAAAGTGTGAAAAAAGTTGAGCGATTCAAGATATGAAACCCTTTTTAAATAATCCAATGAAAATAAATACAAACGCTATCAATTTAAGAGTGTTTAGCATTTACGTCTGTTTTCTCCCCTCAATGTATCTTAAGAATAAACGTAAACAACAAACTGTTCTCCGAAATTCAAAACATTTATTTACACCTATCTAAAAACCTAAACAGATCCCCCAAAATACCACAGTTCTTCAAACTCTCCCAATAATCCTTACGCCCCCAAATAAAAACCCGTCCACATTTCCCGTAAACTTTTCATCGCTCACAATTGCTCCGGAATTAGATTGACGACTCGTGTGATGACTCTCAACCTCACACTCGTTGATAATCTTTTTCCGCTGCCGATGCGTGAGATATTGTTGTAAACACGCGTTCGATCCCGGCCGGCCGACGCGAGTTTCAAATTTGTTCAGACGGTGACCTTCGTTGACCTTTGCGATAATTGCCGTCCCACTTGCCCCACCGAGTACGTTGTCCGATTAGAACGGAACGTGACGGCACCGTAGACGAATGGATTGTCGTGTTTGATATTTTGTAATTACGCAAGATTGGATGAAATTAATGTGCTCCGTGGCACAGAATATGCAGAGAAGAGGGAAGCCCGCCAAGGTTAAACACGTGCGATCGATTCTCTCTCGCAACTCCAGCGAGGTGCCGCCTGGGGGATGTTTTGCCAGGGACAGAGTTGCAGCTCAACTTCGCAGCACGTGGCTGTTTCATCTCTCGGCGGGCATTTTCCGATCTTTGTATTTGCGTATTCATTTTATTGATAACAAAAAAGAAACGAAAAAATAAGAAGAAAAAACAAACAAAAAGTGGACATTTACGTATCAATAAGCTTCATTATTCTTTTGAATCAGTCGTTACGGTGAATGGGAAAATTTGGTTGAACGCAAATGAGAGATAATTTTGCATTTATTGGAGGGAATTTGTTGTGAGTGAAATTAGCAGAATGTTGTTGGAACAGTTGGTTATTTCGGGAAATTTGTTTGTGGGATATTCGGTGTGCTTGGCCTTGTAATTGCTTTGTCCGAAACGGGATTGAGAAATGTGTAATGGTACTGAATGACTTGTTTCTACAGATCTAGAAGGGCAGTGGCAAAAATGTTGAATCATGCAAACCGCAATGGAAATACTTTCACAATTTACAATTTAATTACAGTACTCACATGCTACCCGGGGTCACATTTCACCCCAGGTAGTTTTTCATTTGTAATTTCCTGCGCAACAGATAGACTGAATAGATAGCGCTCAAGCGTGATAATCCACTTTATAAAAAATGAATTCATAGTCTCTTGAGCGGTTATCGCGTTAAATAATTCATTATCGCTCGCTTGACTTTCATATTATACAGTAAGTGAGCGGGATTTCATTTAATTTGTTTATTTTATTTTACTGATTTTACCATTTTAAATCTATTTTTAGTTGCAATTACTTTAACAGAAGTAAACAAAGATTTTCGGTTTATACATTTTATAAAAGTCTCATTTTACATTAAGAAGACTGTTCAAGGGCAATCGGTCAAAAATCGATTTTATGGAAACTAATTCAATTTCGTATTTCGTCACTTTGAGATGCGGAGTTTAATGTAATATTGGTGGATTTGTGAAAATCGATAGAGAATGGTTTATTTAACAGTTCATCCATTTATATTCAACTTCAAATAACTCGTATATTTCTCAACTTCAAATAGTCAACTGAGCCAATTTTCAATCAATTTTGTTCTACTTTCCAGGCTAACGTTATAAACTGAATGTAGAAAAAAATGGGTATGCATATTTTTTTATAAATTTATTTCAAAGTTATACTTCAGAATTAAAAAAACATGAAAAAAGCACCATTTTAGGCCAGTTAAAAATTTGTTTTCACAAATCCATTGATTACAAAAAAATTTAGCTTAATTATTTCCAATCAAATTATATTATAATCATAAGCAAACTATATTATAATCGGTTGAAAATTTGCCACTTTATAATTGTTGGCCCCAACAATTCATTAGTCTCTAACAAATAAATGTTTAATTATTATTTGTAATTCGTAACTAATTCAATAGAAGCTTTCTATTGAATTAGTTATGAAATACAAATTACTAGGGTTACAACTATTTCTTAACAAAATTTCAAGAAAATCAGTTGGAAAATCTTTCCGGCACATTCTCATCACTTTTAAGCATTTGTAAGGGCAAAAGTTTGACCCTTTGTTACTTCCATAATAATAAAATGAAAAATGCAAAATAAATCGATCTCACCTGACCAAAATGAGCACCAGCTTGTGCGCACGCGGGAATCGCGGCCTCCTGGAAGAAGATGCTCAGTGCGGTCTGCAAAATAGAAAAAAGCATGTTCATGATAACAAGGAAAACAGCCATGGATCCAATCATGTTAACAAGATTAATTTTTAATGAGCCGAGTGTAAAAGCTTTCACGAGCGCGACTAAACGAGACACGAAAACAACACTCCGAGATGCATTTTTCATTCGCAAGGCGCGTCTGGGAATTTCCAATTGTTTGCTCAAGTCACCGCGCTATTGCGTGGGGTGGAGAGGATGCCATGCGCGGAATCGAAGGGTCGACGATTGCACCCAAAACACGACTTCTGGTCGCGAGTACGAATGCACTCAACATTCTTTCTATTCGCTGCGCAAATTACGCATTTGGTTCGTACACAAATTGATGTGTTTTTCATGACTTTTTTTTGGAGCTAAAAGGGCAGTTTGAAATAATAATGTCTGAAGGCATCGTATATACATGATTTTATTTACTGTTTATAAATAACATTTATTTAAAAACTTATTTTCATCATGTCACTTTAATTAATTATAAAACAATGACTTAACTTAAAAATCTTAACTTACCATAGGTGCACTATAAGTTGTCAGTTAACTGTTTTGTATGATTTCTATATCTTTAAATCTAACTCATAGTCACCTCTGACATTTTTTTAATTTAATAATCTTAATTACACATTTCTTCACTCTTAAAAATATTTATTTTGTGCCAAAATTGTCAGCCTTCGCATTAGGTTTACTGAATCAAACAAAAAAAAGTTTTGGATCAAATCAGTCAAAACTGCACTCAAACATAATTTATTTATTTATTTCTACAACATAATCTTATTCAGTGTAACCAATTCAAAATCTTGATATTCTAATCGGCCCAAAACAGCCACTGTTTTGGGCCAAGATAGTGATCTTGAGCGACACCAGTCATATTCTTAAAGCAGACAGTTTTCATAAAGAATACTGTCTTATGACAGAACAGTATATTTTTCTGGCTCAGGGCAGTTTCCTTCAAGATTTTCAATTGTTTATCTGAAGAATATAGTCTTAGCGAAATATTAATATATGTTCTGTCTTAACCCAAGTAACTTTTTCTTGACTCAAACAAGACTTTTTCAGAGTGTTGAAGGGGTAGTTTGGGAAATATAATAAAAATTGCAGCATCATTTGTGTGATTATCATAAATATCATGTTTATTCTAATATACCTAAGAAATGACATTCACATTGTTCTTAATAATAATTTGCTAAGTACGATCAAACTTCGAGTTTAATCAAATTTAGTTTACACTGTGCACTATTCCAGTGCCACAGAGCAACGTGCAAACGATTGCAGCCATATCGGTCAATAAATGGGACAATATGAGAGCAATCAATAACAGAAGAAAAAATGGTAACTTTGCCAAGAGACTACAACAGGCTATTATTTGCTATCACTATTTCATGCATTTTGACAAGGGCTGAAATAAAAATCGATAAGGTCGGCTTTTCGCCATAACTGTATTTTCATTGTTTGCCTTTCCAACCATCTATCTCAATTGTTCATTAGCTTTTTTATCTTGGTTGAACAATGGATGTGGCTTGCATCTTTATCACACCATGATCAACTTTTTTTCTCCATAATATTTTAGTTTCAAATAAAAATGATAAATGAAACTCAGCAGGACAAAGAAATCAATTACGCATTAATAACTTTTTATTTTTAACAAAAAATAAAAATAAAGCAATTAACTGCACATTGATTGACAAAACTTGAAGATGTGCAATTAAAATGAACCAGAGGTCCACTTCCTGTGCATTAAACAGCGTGAAAGAGGTCTGTCACAGCCACGAAACGCGTGGTATTAATGCCGGTGTTTTGTGTATCAATTGCGTAACAGCGATGAATCATGTCCCTTGTTTACATTATTATTGTCGCTCTAATACCACGGTCGAAAATTCCAGGCGTTTTTATCACCAGACTCACCATTCCATTTATTCAAATCCATTTAACACTGCCGTTCCATAATTACTTCGCCTTAAGTTGGATCGGCATTAGCATAATTTTGATTTAATATCGTTCTAACGATGTATAAACAACGCGGAATACCAGCCGGTCTCAATTAATTACGACATATAGATGACACAGAGCCTAATATTCGCGGCCGAAACAGTTGATGCCGGAATTGCATTTTGTTACGCCGATGCGACCGAAAGTTCAATGTTATGCAACAATTCGCATTGCCGTAGGTCATTAATGCAGCGCTGGATTTTTGCAGATGAAACGACGGATCTGCGGGATCGATCCGATTGTTTTTCCACAGCTGATTAGCCGTTACGTAAGCGCCCGCATTTTGTCGTTCGTCGTGAATGAATCGATACGGAAATAAATGGCTCGGCAAAAATATACCATCGATCGTTCGCACGAATTTTCGTTTTTCAATTGGTTAAATATAGATAATGGCTCTTGTGTTTAATAGGTTTGCCATTCTAAGAAACGTAACACCTGTTTGCGAGTGGTTACAATTTTACCGGCGAATGTGTCAATAACAAGAAGGTCTTCGTCATTGTAATGACTAAACCGATCGACATTGGATGAATGGACTTCAATTTGTTATCGTTTTTCAGAACGCAAACCATAGAGATCGTCTTTCCGAAAGTCTTTTATCCCCTAAACCTCCCTTTTCGGCTTCATCCATCAATTTCTCAAACCAAAATAGAATTTTTCATCTTTTCCATTTCCCAGCAACGTTTCCTCCATTGCGAAACCCCGACTCCGCACCCATCGAATGCCTCGAAGTAAACAATGCCATTCACTCACACATAACCTAACACCCATCCCCCGCCTTCTCCAACAAAGAGCCTTCCGACAATGAAAACCCCCGGAGTCGCGTAACACCCCCCTCCCCTACGATTATTAAAACGTAAACAACTTTGACCTTTACCACTTCGACCCCCTCCCCCGCGCGAAATCCAAACAAACCCGAACAATCAATCCTCGCCACCAATCGGCTCCCGCCACATCCGCCCAATTGCCGTCGGCCGAAAATCGGCGAAAACATGGCGGCGCGCTTTCCGGCTGCGGCGGAAAATTTCCACGTCCCCCGCGGGGGACGTAAATACGCGCGCCTGGCAACACGCGCTCGCGCGTCGCCATTGATCCCGACGAGCAAAACAAAACCGCGTGCGAGTCGCCGCGATTGTCCTCCGCTCTGCGTGTCGGGTCGCGGTGACGTAATGGCGCGACAACGCGAACATGGCGCCGAATGTAAACAAAGCCGCGCAACCGCGTCAACAAACGCGACGCCGCGCCGCATCGATAAACAAACAGGTGTTGTTTGTATACAAACGGCGCGGGGTCGATAGCGCGACAACAAACAACACTCGGCTCGCGCACAGGCTGCACAACCGCGGCGCCGCCGGAGGGGAGGGGAGGGGAGGGCCGACAAAGGGACCGACGTTTGTTTACAAGGACGCGGTCGGGGTGGCTCACCTCGAACTGCCAGTGCGCGGACTGGAGCAACTGCTTGGCTTGTTCGCGGGCGCAACCAGCCGCCAGCATGAACTGATTGATCATCACCTGCTCGCGCAGGGCGTCCATTTTCCGCGCTCGGCAGCGGAGTCGCGCACGGCGGACGGGGGACGCTGCTGCTGGGATTGCGGGCGTGCGGAGTCGCGGCACGGCGGCCCTTCACTGCTGCGATTCGCGCGCCGAGTCACAACACGCGTGACGGCATCGAGCGCGGCTGCTTGTTTTGTAAACTAGACTCGGCCGCCGCTCCGCTCATCCCCGGACGACGCAGGGGCGCGGGGCGCAGGCGCGCACACGGCCGCGTGACGTTACGGGACGAGCACAGGGACGGAGAGTGCGGGCGGGGGCCCCGGGTGTCCGGGCGGAGAAATGGAAAGTCTGCTGGCTGGGATGGTGCAGAATTCATTCAGGAGTTTGCAGAGGTAGTTTGGGATTGTTTCTGGGAAAGTCGGATTTTGGATGTTCGCGGATTGTTTCAGATTTTTTTTTAGGGGGAATTGGATTATTGATTGCAGAAATGAAGGTGAAACGGCAGACAATCGCGAACTCTGAGATCAAATGTAATTGATTTGTGTAAATATTTTGGTGTGATAAAAATATAGAAAATCGGACTTTTTGGTGGTGTGTAATATTAAATTTCCGAGATTTTGCTGACATTTTTATAGGTCCAAACATTGTTTGCACTGATGTTTTTTTTGGAACAAAAGATTGCGAATTACATTTGATCTCGGAGTTGGTGATTGTCTGACATTTCACCTGAAGAGGCTAAAATTGTCTGAAGCCATGTAAAAATTAGGATCTTTCAGACTTTTTTGCAGAGTTTTATGTCAGACTTTTTCAGCCTTGCTATTTCTACAAGGAGAGATTTGAGGGGGGGGGGAGTGGTGAATTTTTGCAATTTGAGATTAAGGGGTTTTGGGTTTGAAGAGAGAGGCGGAACAGATTAGTGGGAGGATTTTAGGAGAAATGGAATTGAAATAAACGGAGTTGTATAGAGATGTAAACGGAGAAACATTTTTCAGACACAAGAGTTATGGGAGAATTTTTTTATAAAAAGCCTCGACAGAAAAATGCATCGAATTTGAAACGTTTGAGAAACGTTCTTCATACAGTTCGTAATCATTGCAAATCGTCAGAATAACGTTTATTGAGTTTTAGCACCTCCTCTGTTGAAAAATCCTCTATTGGATTTCTATTTAAACATTAGTGTTTGGTTTGGGAACTGAAATTTTAGCAGAAAAATGTTTAATAATAATAAAACAGCTTTCGCAATTTCGGTTTTTAAAGATTTTAGAAGGAAGAAGTTTGATTGGTTCAATCAAAAAAATGTTCTACTTTTTTTAATTGACATTCGACATTTCCATAATACTATTGTTTGAACCTTCTAGAATTAAATTAAATTATTCGTATTATATTTTGGTAAAATGTACTAAAATATTCAAAAAATGATACTTGCCATAAATACATCAGTTTAAATATCACCTATTGAACATATCATTGAATAATAGCAGTTTTATATAATATTTTTTTAATATTTTTTGTTTAAAAATTAAATATCAACGAATTATTTTATCAACAGTTAATCCGAGTTTATAGCTATTGAACGTTGACTGAACGTTAGCTGAAAGTTGTAATGATCTAATCCTTTCTGTAGGATTCTGTGTATTCAAGGAAACATTCACATTTGTACGCGGAAAATACCGTAACCGTCGCGAGTTTAGTATTTTCTTGCAAATGTTAAATGCAATTTTCTGCAAGAGAAATTTTATTTGTTTCGTGTTATTATATATTATTTGTTTGCACTATGCTTCATCGAAATACAAGTTGAAATCAGCAGTTTTGGATGGCGAAAACTGAGTTGGGGTAAACGCTTGAAAATCTGTTAAACACTGCCAAGTTATCGCACGAACGTCGAATTTGCATTTAATCGGTGCATTAAAATCGCGGAAAAGTAGGTTAAATATAACGTGCCAATGTTTGGGTTTGGTTTTCGCGCAGAGCTTATAATGGGAGATTTCATCGAAAGTTTGATTTAATAGAATTTCTCAAACTGCAAACGAAAACGAAAATAGTTGTAACATACTTTTTTGTTAAAAATATATATTTTTTATTTAAACTTTGTAAATTAATTTACCGTGAAAAATGAGATTTCGAATATTGGAATTTTGTTTTGCGTAAAGATGCTGATGCAGGTTGAGACAAGTCAGCTGTGCCATAGACGTCATTGTGTTAAGGTATTTGAGTGTATCTTTCAATTCATACGATTCAGTCATAAAAATCTCTGAAAATTATTTTAAGTACATACATATTTTATATAAGCTGAAAAAAATAAAATATAATTCATAGATGTCTTTTATAAAAATGTATCAATGAAAAAATCATCACATTAAACAAATTAGAAAATGAATTATTTTATTGTTGAATAATATTTTGCAAAAATACATAATGCTGTGATAAAATATATATGTGGAAGCAATATGAGTGTAATTATTTAGCATAAAAATAGTTTGCTTTTTATATTTCACTAAATGTAATAATCATGTATCATGTTCCAATGATAAGCTTTTGTTAACTACACAGTACGTCTGATAAGGCACCAGATGTCACTGATTGAAGAATTGTTGATGTACAGTGTTGCGCTGGATTAAAGACAGAGGGTGCCAGTGTTGTAGAACTAAAATGCTCATGAAAACATTCGGACTGTGGTTATATGTCACCATGCTGTTTTAATTGTGATTTCTTATTATGGACCTGTAAATCACGTTGGAAAGTACAATTGAGTTGAAGCCTTGAACGAATAATTTATGATAATTAACAATAACAAATTGACATACTTATTGGATTTTGAAGTGTCAATAGTAACGTGTCCACGTAACGTGTCAAAGTATTAAGATATTGTATACACATATTTATTTATTGTAAAGTAAAAATGTTGGATTCCAATAACACAGAATGTTGCCTATTAAAAAGTCATCGATATACTTGTCGGTAAGTCACATTTACAGATTCTGTCAAAGTGTCAAATCAAAACTACAGAAAATCAAGATTTTTATTATTTTTTAGAAATAGAAGCTAATAACAAAAATGTCTGGAGTGGTTTGATAAACTCCTTATTGAAATCGAATCACCGAAAAAGTCTAAAAATTCTCTTACCATCTCTGACAAAATTGAATACATAATAACACAGAAAACAAATTACTGCAAAAAATTAATAATAATTTTACAGTTTGCAACAAATACAGTTTCTGCAAACTCTAATAAGCTTTTAAAATTGAGACTATAATTTGTCAGAGATTTTCAGAATTTTTATTTATACAAAGGATTCACATCACATTTAAAAAAAATGATTGAACTTTATCAGTAGTTCTACATATATGGAAAGTTTAATGAAGTAGTTAAAACATTTTTTTTATTTGACATTTTGATGGAATATTACCAAATCATATTGACGTCTTATAAATGTTTATTAGGGTAATAAATTTAATGTTTTCAGAGTAAGTTCTGTGTTGGATAATAATCCCAAACAGTATGGAAAACAGTTTATGTTTGATGGATGTGATGATACGTGTTGGAACTCTAAAGAAGTAAGTTCTCTTTTAATACATTTTAAGGCCAAATTTCAAGTCTTCTGCCACGGAGTTAGAGCGTTTCTAAAATTAATATGGACATAATATTCATTAAATTAAAAATTATTTAAAAACATTTTCTGAATGTGGGAGAATCTTCCACCTACATTCTTTTTTGTCTATTTCGAAAATGCAGTATATTGGTTACAAATGAAATAAAAAAACATTTTTGCATTGACTACAATCTTTTCTGAGAGTGCAATATTGCAATATTTTGCAATGTAATATAATATATTAAATCGCACAGATATATAAAAAAGTTCCAGTAACATGTTCCCCTCAAGTATCCTTTTTTCTATGTATGAACATGTCATAAAATATATATTCTTATTATAGGGTTCTCCTCAGTGGATATTTTTTCAATTTGAAGAGGAGATCGACTTGTCTCAAATAGAAATACAATTCCAAGGAGGATTTGCTGGAAAGGAAGTCCAAATATTTGCTGGAGATGAATTAAAATTAGTCCAAACGTTTTATCCTGAGGATATAAATTCTTCACAATGCTTTGCTCTCTCTGAGCACCTCAAGACCAAAGCTTTGAAGTTAGTTTTTCCCGAAAGTACAGACTTCTTTGGTCGGGTTATAGTTTACAGTTTGTGTATAAAATAATGTAAGAATTATTTTATAATTCTTTTGTACATATGTAAAATACATTTTTTAATTACTTTGTAATACTTTTTTTTGACATTTGTTCAATGTTTCTTCTTTTTGTACTTATTTTTGTTGTACTTCGATTATTTTGGAAAAATAATAATCCAGGTTTATAATATTCCTCTATTGATTCTGAGTAATACACCTGGATTATATTTACAAATTTCAAAAACACGTTTTAAATATAATTGTTTAAAAAATTGTGTTCAATAGTTCTTCTACTCGAAGTTTTCCAGCTGTATGATAATAATTTATACTAGAGCGATGTCATTTTTAAAATTTAAAGTTTAATTAAATGCTACGTAGTTATTATGTTTTGGAACAAAAATAAAAAGATACAACAATCTTACTGAAGGCCAATCATTTGAATTTCAAATTTCAATTTTAGAATATTTTAAATTGATGACTGTATTCCATCTAATTGGTCTTATACATTTGTACACAATTTTTTTCTTGTTTTTGTGATGAACTGTATTTATTTATATTTCACGACATTTCGGTTTTTATTACTGTGTAATTGCTAAGAAGTTATTCAGCAGTAATTAAAAATGTTACAGCGTCATGAAAATGGAAGTAGTAATTTTAATTGTCGTAACAACGAATTAGTAAAATTCCAGAGATAATGTCTATCTGTAAAACGAGATGTTTAATTTGTGCTTGTACTTGTCCTGTACAATAATTAAATATAATGTTTCTTCATATATCAAGAAGTACAGAACAGAAATTAGTTCCCTATATGTCTCGTTATTTTAAATAAAATTTATTATTCATGTTTGAAATATATATGTAAATTTAAATTTAAACATATTGTTAGGATGAATATTCACAATCATACTGTTAAGTAAAATAACAAAAATGAGAGTTTGATTATTGTACAAAAAGTAATTTTTTACAATCTTCTTTAAGCACGAATATTTATGAAAGAAAACAAATTTAGGGTACTGCTGAATAAATAACATTGACAGCAAATTTTACTCATGACGTTTCATCCAATAGCAATTCGAACATATTTTAAAATTCAAAATCATCATTTTTCCAATCCCTTAGGACCAAAAAACCAATCTCAAGCAAAATCACCTTACATTATAAACTTACCTCAACCACTGAATAACATTTCAATTAACCCAATAAATGTACAGCGTTTCGTCATCCGTTTTCGAAACCTTCTAAACTGTCCGTTTTGCAATCCACCCAAGAAAAAAGTATCATCCTGTAATTTTTTTCACATACATTTTATTGCACTTCATACTCGACGCAACATTACACACTTCACAAGAAACCGTCATAAACTTTAATAACATTCTCGCGGCATTAATGAGCATTACTCATCAGAAAATACCTTTCCAATTAAAAATACATTCGCTGACATTCAATTATCGTCGTTTACACAATGCAAATAAATGCGAAAATCCGCTCTTGAAAAAGTAGCCCAAGTGCTACCAGTGGCATTCACCGGTATCCGCGTTAACAATTACACAAAATCATATGCAGCGCACTTCCGTTTCTCACAGAATCCCGGCGCCGTTTGTTAATAAAAAATGCAGAAATCAGCCGCAATTAAATAGCGTGTTACATAACGCATTACCGATCCCGACTTTCCCATACAATTGAGACTCACACGAAAACCGACTCATTAGCCGAGACAATTGATTTGCACTTCGCCCGATCCTCACAATGCACTCTCATAGAACAATTTAATATTTCCAATCATTAAATCATTAATTTCAGTAAAATTTAGTTAGATTAACAATTAAAGTCAGTCAACCTAAATAAAAATGATTAGGACAACTATAAAAAATTTAGGACTATATCAAGTGGCCTCCTGTATGGATCAGGCATGGCTGATTAAGATATGAAACTTTTAAGATAAAATAATAATTACTTATATTACTAATTAATTTCATTCCACTTGCATTCAATAGAGAATTAAAATACCTTGGGTATGATTAAAAATGTTGCAATAAATAATTTATTTTTATATTCACAGTGGAATGTTTTAGGTGAAAAATAGCAATTTTCAAACTCGTGATTAAAGTGTAATTTTTTGGAATTTTTGCAAAAACGTTGGTTCATATAGAATTGAATGTCTACAATCGCCATCTGCTGGTAAAAAGTTCGCACCTGAAAACCATATCCTTCCACCTGAAATAAATTGCAAATATAGGCCATTTTTTGGCCTTCTATATGTATTTCCCCCCTTAACATAATTATTTTAATAGTCAGGGTAATGATAGAATACAGTTCTCCCAACAATACAACGATCACCGTAATTATAAATTGTGGTCGCCCTAAAAGTAACTATTATTGTAAGCAATAATAAAAAAAAAGTAACTAAAATTGCTATTCCCACCATTTTTTCCTGCTGGCAACTAATTCGTATTTTCTCAGTGCAATTGAAATACGAAATCGCTCGCGATCTCGACGAAATATGCTCGTTTCGCGTGGAACAATAACACCCCCGCGTCAAATGCAGAACACATGTTTCATATTTGTAAAGCGATACGGATCATTGATGAAAATGCGCGGCGTTGCTCAACGCTGACCTTTGCTTAATACATGAGAACTAAATTAATTGGTTATTTATGCGATCCGGTCGGCCTGATAAAAGTCCCATCGTGTTTACCTGCAACCTATGTGCACTCGGCTCGCGGAGGTGAAAATGAAACGAGTCGGTGGAATAAGACGTGATCTCTCCGGGACGACCTTAAACGACGACTTTTACATCGGCGTATCCGAGTGACAAGCTGGAAAATGCGCGGCGCGCTTATTTATCGCCGATTTTGCAAATTATTCGCCGCGTTCGCGCAATCGCGACGCATTATTTCGCCGATTTCACTGGGAATAATGAGCGCGCAAATTGATGGTCCCGAAGAAACGGTGTTTGCTTACATTCAATTGTCGATTTTTCAAGTCGGGACTTGTAGATGTCATGCTCGTAGAATGTTTGAGTATCTGAGCAACTAATCACTGGGGATTCCTTTGACGAGTGGTTTCTGTCAAAAAAGGATTGCTTTCCATTATTAATATATCGGATTACAATACAATACCAGTTAACATTCGTTTTTCCCGTGCGATATAGGAAAATCGCGTGGCGATGGTGAAACGTTTATTGCACCAAAAGTGCATTGCAGCAAATTTGTTCCCACGAAAACAGTTATGTGTTAATTGTAGATAAATAATACAAGTGCAGTGAAAATTGAACTGGGGTGTATATAATATAATTTATAAAGGAACTGTGCTATTCTTTTGTACAATTAAGTTTTTTTCTGCACAATATTTTTTCTTCCTGATTGAGGCAAGAAACGAAATAATGAAATTTTTACATTTTAGAGTAACCCAGCAAGAACATTTTGAAGAGACACAAAACTGTATTAGAACATTTTAAACTTTTTGAATTAAATAATACTTGAAAAAGTTTGTAAATTATTTAATATTGGTTTGTATTTCTCAAAATACTTGTATTTGCTGAGATGATTTTCAAAATTGATGACTTTCAAATTCAAATTTATAATTGAACATTTCTTACAAGAAAAATCTATCTTCACAGATCATTTTCCTGACTGATATTGAATTTTTTCCAAGTGTTCAGTCGGGCGGTATTTTTATCGGCTGATTTGTCAGCTTTGTCGCAAATGAGACAATCAATGTGGTAACGAGGGGAAAAAAGAAATGTCGAAAGACCGCGGCATTTCAGGCACTCGAATTATGTTCTTTTGCAACAACTCGGCCGGCGTTTGAAAAATAATATCCCGAGGCGGACGACGAGTCGCGTTCGAGGCATTCGAGCGGAGACCTGTTCTTGCATGGGTTTCATGTCCGGCCGCTGCCATCGATAGGCAACTTGGGTAGGCGAGCCATGACCTCCCGTCTGTCCACAGCCGAGATGTACGTGACAGACAAACGGATATTCCGCGCGGAAGTCGCATCGCGCGCGATCATTCCGATTCAGCGGCGCACACCCTCTTTCATCTTTTATTCAGGCACTTGGACTTATGCAGCCGTTTGTCAGTCAGACCTAACTGGCGGCGGTTTTTTCGAGGAGCTGCGACTAGGAAGGGTTCTTCGACATTGAATTTCTAGCGTTATGGTCTGAAGAACGTTCAGAAGAAGTTCCATAATGTGTGGAGTTTGTGTAACTTTGGGTTGGGTGCAAAGTAAGGGAAATAATATGTGAAATTATTAATTTTATGTTGTGGAAGAATCAGTATTGAATTAACTATCTTCGAACCTATATATTGAATGGTTTAGGATTCTGTATCCATCCAGTTAAAAATAGCATGAGTGTGTTAGAAACCATTAGATATATATGCAAACATTATTAACGATGGTATAGAAATCATCAAAGAAGTCTTAGGAAGTATGATTATATGCCATTACAGCTATATGCATTTCCATATTGGTGGTCCAAAATTGTACTACAAACTCATTAGAATCAGTCCGAATGGTATCTGATGGAATTTCTCAAATGATCATGTATACTTTGCTCACAAGCAGAGGTTTTCACTTTTGTGAAATTTTCAATGCAACAAATTAATTTTCATCTTAACCTTCTAATTTTATCCGCCTTTTTTCTGCTCACAACCTCACTTTTGAATGCATTGTGCAAGTATATAATAACCATCCTTCGCATAGTCGGATAAAAAAATTAATTCTAAAAAAACGAAGAAGGTTACAAGGATGTGTTGATTCATTAACCAAGGTTTTTTGAGAATCGTAGAAATCTATTCGTAGAAACTCTGCCTCGGTGACAATGTATTTCTTTATATTCTTGCATAGTTTCGAAAGACGCCTTTTCCCTTTAACTTCGAATTTCAATGATAAATGTCATCCGTAAACTTAATTCGGAGTATGAAATAATGTGCGCCCCACACATTTGCCCATTTACTATACCCAATTTGAAAAAGTTTTTTGACATCTTTCTATTTATATTTTCAAAATTATTCCAACTCGAAAATTAATTTCATTTAAACATCCGAAATAAAGTTTTCAGCAATCTTATTATATAACGAAAAATATTTTTAAAATATTTTAACTTTATATTTTATTTTTTTTATATCAACGTGAGATTCCCTTTTTCATCAAATTCTAAATGTTAAGAATTCCCCAAAATCAATCAAAAACCAGATAGCTTGTTGAGTACACAATCTGTGTACAAATATATATGTACACACAGTTTTCACAAGACAGTTTTACCATTTTAATCAAGAAGCGAGATATCAAGCAGATTTTCCGGTTCCGATAAGCGGGATCGATTGGCGGAAAAGCGCGGTTGCTGCGCGCCGCGCTGCGTTGCGACAAAAGGACCGAGTAAGATTTACAGATACGCGGCTGAACAAAGGAAAACCGCGTCGATTGCTAATTCCGTCGACTTCCCCATTCCACGCGAACGCATTAACAAATCCAAACTCGCACTTTCTCGATGTAAGTGCCATTCCCACAATGCGCGAAATGACGAAAGACCTTTCATGGTCGTGGATCGTTGCATCAGATTTTTTTCCCACCGAGGCTCATCGCGCGTCGACATTTGCTTTTCTATATTTACTGGTGGGTTCATTGAGAATCGCGGATGATTGATTTCTTCGAAAAATGTCATTCTTTCAGTTCCCAATAATACGTTTGTGATCAAAATTAATTGAAAATATTCATATTCAATTATTACTTCAATCAAGTATTATCAGTTTTTCAAAATTGAATATTCCAAATATGAAATTAGTTTAATTTCATATGCAATTAGTTTAATTTCTTATGAAATTAGTTTAATTTCATATTTGGAGTTAATTTAAATTTAATTTAAACTCAACTATACTGAACTATGAAATTATATTCCACATTTGCGATAAAATTGGACAATTTAAACTTTGGAATATAAGTCAAATACAAGACTGTCATTTCCTCAATTATATTCTTTTCAATTAACTTGAATAACATTTTTTCCCATGCCAGTGACGAATGAAAAAAAATCCCAAATTTCGGCCGGTTTTGCTGATTAATAGTCGCCGTCGGCGAAATCGATGCGTGATCAATTTGACGCGAGTTACACGAGGCGAAAAAGAGCGAGCAGCGGGCAAAATTGAATTGTATCACGCTCGGCGCGCGGTTCCCTGGGAAATCCAGCGACACTGATTCCCCAGCGTTCATGTCTCCCGTTATTCTAATAGCTGTAAAGTATCCTGTCAGATACATCACAAGTGGCGGAGAGGAAAAAAATGATACCGTCATGCATGGCGTTGAATTAACTGGATTTTCAGTCGTCTTTTTATATATCGCGGAGATCTGGATAAATGGGGTCTTTGGGGATTTGTCAGTTTGACCGATTTTTTTGTTGTGCAAAGGAGTTTTCGAAAAAAGGGAAACATTCCGAAGAGAAATTCATGTCCTTGAAATCGGACAGAACAAAATTAAGAATCTTTGAAAGTTTTGATAATGAGTCATACTGAGGATAAAAATTGGGTGTTAAGATTTGTTGGCTGTTAGAAACAAAGGGCGGATGAAGTTTATAAAATTGCAATTAGCGAATCGGACAGCATTATATCCCATTATTTATAGAATGGAATAGTACTTTTTGTAAATAGCCTGCAGTTAAACTTTCTCTAAGATAAAGATAAAATGCCATTTGTCCGTTTACATCAAAGAGATTCAATGGGTAATTACGCCGAACAATGTCGTGATTGAATGTTTTTATGAACAAAATGTTGATTACGAATTAATCAAATTCAAGGGTTTCTGAACTCGAATTTTTTTCCTTGTCGGAATGCATTCACCGAGAGTTTTGTGCAAGAATTAATTATCGTTTAACTGATTGAGGAAACGTATCGGACGATTAAACGGCGCGTTGTAAGGTTTACGAGGATGTTATAAGGTTATCTAAAAATAACTTTATAGATTAGAGCTCCGGCATTCTCAATTTCACGTGTTTCAAAGCGTAAATCCGATTTGAATTATTTCCTTAATGAGATTATAAAGTGCTTATAAATTTTGCGCATGTCGAGGCTTTGGCAGTAAATTTTACAATGTGAAATTATAATGGCGTTTGTTAAGAAACTCGAGGGTTTTCGATTGCAGCTTTTTATGCAAATTTTCTAGGTTTATGCGTTGCAAAGCTCGTAGTTCCCGAGAGTGTTCGCATAATGTTGGCAATTTAAAAATATTCGCTTATCGAATATTTCAAATACGTCGAATGCGTACAATATTAGGTTCTTATAATTCCACTTTGATAAGGGCCCTTTATAAATTGTTTGAGTAGTTATAAACGATGAAATTGAAATTAAAATTCATATTTTAAATAAAAGCTTGAAGTTATACTTGTATTAATCTAGTTATTTTTAACCAACTAAAGTTACTGTGAGCGTTCGTAGAATGTCCCATTTTTACCAGATTCTTCCTTTTTATGAGAAACATTGTTGAAGTGAAATTCAATTTCTTCAATTTTACAAGTAAATCAACTGCACTGAAAGTAACGGAATGTCAGGTTCATACCTTTTTTATATTCTCTTAAAATAATCATTTCAAATAAAGAACTGCTTCCCTCATTTCAAAACGACTTTCTTTTCAATGTGATCTGTTTCTTCTCATAACTGTTTTTAACCGAAAATCCTTTTAATCTTAAATGATCACCAATAAACTGTACAAATCATAAAGATCCGATTAAAATACAGAGACTAAAGGATATAAGTCAATTATGATTTCATAAGAGTATCATAGGGTACTAAGTCTGATTTATTGTATCTATAACACAGGTGGCGACTTGATTATATCACCTAAAATTGAAATCCTAATGAGGTTCCTATCCAACTGAGCTCATATTGAACTACAATCAAATTTATGATTACTATACATTTCTCTGAATATTTATCACACACTCCGAATCACTCTGGATTCAAATAAAACTTACATGTTTTTTTCATCTTTACTTTTAATACTTTTATTTCCCTACCACTAACTTTTTATAATATTTTTAGCGAAATATTGTATATTTCTTCAATGTTAAATACTTAAAAATAATCGGTATTAAATCTTTTAACAACTTTTCATCTGTTATTTCATTCAAAGATGTTTTAATATTATTTAAACATGTTTTAAATTTTACATTCTAAAATTTAAAATAGCTTAACAAAATTTCTGGAAAATCGACCATTTTCCAGAAACGTAGAAAATCGGGTTCCGTTTGCGAATGAGAAGTACAATACGCGTCGTCGCAGTGCAGGACGCGATCCCATTCACCCATTACAGCGAGTCCGGTCTGGGTGAAACAATTCGACGCGGCGAACAAGCGGAGGAAGCGGGAGACGATAGCCGCGGCGAAGAACAGGCCCCTTCCCGAGGGGCCTGTTCTTCGGGGAGGGAGGGGGGGGGTCGAGCGATCCACTCGCGCCGGTATCTCCGAGCAGCGGGATCGCTTTAAAGTAGGGACCCCGTAGAATCTCCGTAATTAACAACGACCCACTGACCCACTCGTCAACGAATTTCGTTCACGAATTGACGCGACCCGAACGGAAGAGACGTCTTTTCCCACGAACTGGAATGTCATTTCGCATCGCCGTATAATCACGTCATAATTACGATCCGCGATTTACGCTTTTTGTCCGGCGACTTTCGGCGCAAAACATAGTCATTACCGGCGTGTAATTGCCGCGCAGAATTATTTGTTTTCGTAAACGCGGCTTTTCATTGAACGATGAAAGGGAGGGATATGCGAAAATCAATTGTCGTTCAACAAAAGTAGTCATTGTTCTCATAAGTGTATGTACTTCCATCGGAAATGGGAGAATTAAAGGTCTTTTGAAGTTCTTCAAAAAGTAGTGTGACTGTAAAATTGCCAGGGAGATTCAATTTGGAAAATAAAAAAAATATTGTTATATAAATTCTGAAAAAATCACAAATTTGAAGCTGATACATTTTATGTAGTTTCTTTTCGAATTTGTTACACTTTTAAATTTTAGCTGCTTTGAACAAATATCGATATCTTTTAAAATTGCCTTGTTTGAAAAAAATCTCACGACAAATCCTCACTTAAAAAATCTCAAAAACTTAAAAAATCTCAAAATCCTTAAAAATCTCCATGCTCCGAAAAGATCTGAAAATTTTTTCTGAATCTCTTTGTTTTGAAACTACTTGAAAAAAACTACTTTTTTACCATTTTTACCATTTTACCATTTTTACCATTTTACCATTTTTACCATTGTACCATTTTACTATTTTTACCATTTTACCATTTTTACCATTTTACCATTTTTCATTTTACCATTTTTACCATTTTACCATTTTTACCATTTTAACATTTTTAATCACTAGTATTTTACTTGTCTCACTTTAAAAAAATTCCCACACGAATTTCACTTTATACAAAACTGCATCTTATCCTCCCCGCAAAACTAAATCGCAAAAGACGGTTCGCGCATTTCCGCCGCCGATTAGCTCGAGTAACTGTGCATGCAATTGGCGCAAAAATTGTATTACGCTTGTTCGGCCGTCCGACAATCAAACTGGCATTTCGAGCGTTTTGTCGTGAGAAATGTTCCCGGAGCGCCGCGAACGGCGAAATGCCGTGCGAATCTCGGTGCCCGAAAATCTCTCGCCGCTCGTGCATTAAGTACCGTTCGGCCAAATTACAACTCGACGCGCGCATACGCAATCTTAATTGTGGCCGCGTCCGCGTCATATTTCGCAAAAAATGCGTCTCGAAATGAACGCTCCGGCGTACCACTTCCCGTGCGAGCCCTTTTTCCTTTTAATTGAACGTCCGCGCGCATTTCACTATTGAGACGTTCGTCCGCCGATTATAATTATGCAGATACAATCTGAATCGCAACTCGTCGGATTCCGAATTTACGGCAGATCATTCGAGGCGAGAATTGTCGTAATTGCATTGCGAATTGAATTGTACAATTTGGCGATGATAGTCGAACAAAATCAATCTCGCGAGACACGTTTTCATCGCGCTTTTTCGTCGCGACGCGTATCTGAATCACATCGCTTTTGACCCACATAATGCAGGATGAAAACTCACTGACCCGGAGTGCGTCATTACAGTTCTAATTGACCGAATATTAAACGCATTTTTCGAAATTCGCATATCTCGAATTCTTTGGCACTCCGGTTTGCCGGGATGCGCGGCTCGGCTTATATAATTACACGCAGGTAGCGTCGTAAAGTGCGTGCACGCACACAGCCGTTGTATATTGCTTATAAAGCATATATAAAGCGTAACGGATGCCAAGATTCGACGCTTAATTAACATACGTGCACACTTTTTTGCGTGAAAACAAGAATGATTTCATTCTGGCGACTGAGATTAAAGTTGGAAAGAACTTTTTACAGTTTTTTTGCAAAAAAGGAAAAAGTGGGGAAAAAGCTACACTCGAGTTGTGTGCTGAAATTGGGTTAAATAATAAAAGGACAATCATTTTCATATTCAATCATATTGGTGTATTTTGTTAGATCTTTGCTTTGCTGTATGCGAAGTGTATATATTTTATAATGAATGCACGAAGTTATTAAAATAATTTTTTGTGCTGGAAACGATCTAGGTTCCCTCACATATAATTCCAGCTAAATGTACCGTACAATGTTTCTGAATTCAACTGAAAGTTAATGAATAATTTAAATGTAATACTTGTGGTTTAATGAATTTGATCGTTGTTAGTCAGAATCGTTTATGTATAGAAATACGAGATGGAGTTTTCCACAAAAAAGTGGTAGAATTCGTACAGTTTTGTTCATCATTTTGGAAAGTGGTGGTTGAGTAAACATTTATTTATGCGGCAAGCTTCTCAATTATCGGACGATAAAGTGTCGAGAATTATGCAGCACTTTACTATCATCTGACATCATTCTAAATCCTGTTCGTGATTAGTCGGGTTTGCATAAAATGACTGCATGAACACAAAAAGTTGCCTTTCTGTTTCTTCATTTGTGACTGTCTTTCGGGAGTTTAGATTGTAGAAATGCATTTCTGGTTACAAAGAATTTGTAAAGAAAATATTCAAAATGTGTAAACAAAAAGATTTATTTTACTTTAAAAGTCTGAAAATACCTCTAATACTTAATTGTTAAGATTGTACATTTGTCGAATATAAGCATTGTTTAATTAAAATCTTTTGCAATACAATATTTTTTAAGCAATCAATATAATATTACACACATGTGACCAAATCTAAAATAACGATTTCGTAACCTTTTCAACTTCAGAATCTAATTATCTTAAAATTATAGTCAGTGTTTCAACGGAGTGAAACACTGACTATAATTTAACATTAAACAAAATGTCATTTTGTTTAACAATCATTTAGCAATTCCGACGATTCGTATTCTATTTGGTATAACTTCAAAGACATTTTCTCCGACGATTACTACATGACATGTTAAAATTTTGTCAAATTCGATTAAAAATTTGTTTTTTATTTTGAACAGTCGATTAAAATTCACGACCCATTGCTCGTGAATTCCTCAATGATAACGAAGTGACAAAAACGCAGCCGGATCATTGGCCGATGCGTATCACATCGGAAGCAATTTCATTTCTATCCGTGTCATGACATCCGATCGGCGATTCACCGCAATGCCGCTCGAAGCGAAAAAACGAAATAAGGCGGCGTTTTTCGTCGGCGTGCCATTTCGTTCGTTTCGCGATTTGCGCCGCTCGCTCGGACATTGTGTCACCCGGCGTATAAATTTCTCTTATTAACATTTCGTGTCTCGAAATGTCATAAGTTAATTCAATAAGAAATTATCGGCTGAATAATAAATTAATTATTCAACCGCTCGGCGTCGCTTTTTGCGGCTCCTCGCATTCGGGTCACCGCGGCATACTTCGAATTCCACGAAATCGGCCGGCGGATTTTAATGGACGTCGGCGGCCCGCGAATTTCATCAATCCGATTTTTGCGTAATCCTGCGGCGCGATGCAAACGCCGCGGTGCCGTTACGAATTTTGCATTCGCAACGCGCGCGATTTTGCGGTGCCTTGCGGTGGCCGGCAAAAACGCGGCGCATTATTAGACGCCCGTCAATGCGCCGCAAAACTTGGCTGAAATCAAATCGGAAACCGGTCATTCTTGAATCCGATCGACTCGTCCTTCTGCGCCCGACGAACCCGCAGAAAGGACACGCGAGCGCCAAAAATAACGCGCGACATTTCACGTGTGCATGCAAATGGGCCATTTCGAGGCGACGAAGAGGAGACGTCGGATAGAACATTTTTTCTAAGATCGTCAAACTTTTCATACATATTATGATATATTTTTAAATATATAATGTATTGGGATCTGACATTCGCCAATTTGCCAACTGGACTGGAAGTATTGGCAGTATAGAAACCTTATTTTCCCAAATTTTACCATAAATGTATTATAATAAATCGAAAATTCTTTAAATTCAAATGACTTGTAGAATTGACAACCATCTAAATCCATTTATATGACATTTTTTCCAAAAAATGCCAATTTCTATACTTGTCCAGGTGTAGATTCCAAAACAGCCAGAAGAAACTGATTGTTCAGTAATTTTTAAATAATTTGAATGAACGAAAACTGTTTTTAAAAATATAAAAACCGTGCAAAAAATATTGGATAGAAACGAATAGAAAAGAATTGATTATTAAATTATGAATTCCTCGATGGAAAGTTTCGGAATTCATAATTCGAATTTCAATTTTCATTTTATTCTAACTTCTTTATTTAATTTAATCTACAATGCAATAGAAAATACTTGAAGAAAAGTATGAAAATTCAAAATTTCATTTTTTGAAATTCATTCACAAGCCTTTTTTCACGTTCCAGATGGGGATGAGCGAGTATTCTGTGAATGGGAATTTGAAAAGCGGGCTTTTCGACGGGTTCATTGTTAGGGTTTTCCATTTACATTTGTACGGCTTTTCTAGTTGAAATATGTGACGTGTAAATCAATAAGTATATAGAGAAATCAATGAATTTCTGGGATGAATACGGAAAAGGAAAATGATTTTCATTTTTCAGCGAGATGCTTCGTCTTGTAAAAATGAATTTCACTCAGTCGGTCTCTTCAAATGAAAGTTTTCACAATGAAGAGACTTTGTAATTTTTTACGGAATATAAAATATGTTCTTCATGTGGTAAGATCATTGTTCATAAAAAAATGTTTCACTTTAATTATTTTTAACGTCGCAGTTTCGGTGGCAGAAACAAAGGAGGGAACAGTTGTTTGTTATGTAATCGAGGAATAATTGTTATAGATAGTAAAGCGTACGTGCGCCTGCTTAATGCGTTGCAGGCAAACTGTTGTCATGCTTCGAGTTAGCTCGAAATGCGTTGACATTAGACCTTGGTCAGGGACTTTGGTCACGCGATTCTGGTTTTACGCTCAACGTTTATGAAATATGAATGTAAGAGCGCAGTTCAATTGTCGCGGCAATTAAAAGAAGTTTATTTTATTGCCGCGGTCATTTTTATCGAGCAGACTGTGGAAAGAAGTTGACTAATGGCCTACGGAAATTTGCCAGGTGGATAATAATTTATGATCAGATTTTATTTATTAGCACAACATATTATGTGACTTCGCCTGAAATAATAATCTTAAATCCTCAAGTTAAAATAATTTATTCATCTCATACAAAAATATCACGATAATTCACATTTCGAACTCTAAGTGTTTAGTTTTTTATTTTTTTATTGCCACTGAAAATATTTTGAATGTTTTTAACTAATCGCAAATAAAACACTTTAAAAGTACTTTGTGCGACATTTAAAATAAACGAGAACAATATTCGTTGGATATTTAAGTGAACATTTACTCAAAACCATTTACTTCCACAGAACATTAAATATCTGGATGTTATTGTTATTTAAAGACAGTATCACAATAGATGCACCCCGTCGAATGAAATTACAGATAATGACGTTTTGTGCTGCACCTTCACAAGGAAAACAAGTGTCTTCGTCATTGTCTTCCATGAAAACATTTATTCATTTCCCGGATTCTTCTTCGTGAAAAACGATTTTCTCTAAAACACTTATTGTGTATTTCCTCTTTTTCAGCTTTACCATCTTGTACAGTTTTCATTACTTGCTGGTATCCACAACTCCACATTTTGTCGATGACCCAAAAATGTTATTTTTGCAACATTGAAAAGGAAGTAAAATACTCTTTTCAGAAAAAGTGAATTCTTTGAATCAATCACAATTGCTTATTTATCACATTTCAATTTCCATCAATTATAATTCAGTCGCTTTTTCAGTTTTCGAATAATGAAAAAAATTTAACTTAAAGGCAAACAAATCATTGTAACTCTCTGGCAATATCATGCTGTTATTTGTATTTTATTCATACTATATATATCTTATTCGTATAATATAAAATGATTTATATTTAAGAATATAACTAAAAAAAGTTTTTTAAGTGTGTCTCGTTGACGACTACCTACGGGTACTTCTGTATGCTGGTACCAATCGATTACTCCAGCAGGTACCAAAAACCGTTGAAATCCCCGCATAAGCCATCGTTCTCGCGAACCGCCGACTTCGTTCGTTCAAGTCGCCGAAAATGCTCCCAAAGCACGCGAACCGTCCGGCGAAATAGTTCACTGGCGAAATGATACGTTCCATTCGAAAGTGGAGAAGAGCAATGACAGTCGCTCCGCGGATGCGGCTCTTCATTCAGGGACGTATAATGCGCAACAACGGCTAAAAGCGTAATTAGGGTTGGTGCAACGTTCCCGCCGAGCCTCAAATCATAAATATCGCGGGCCAAATTGTAGCGCTGAGTCGTTGCACAAGTCGAGCGCAGTTTTGATATCTGCCGCTTTACTTCTCCCGAGCACTCGAAATTCTAGAGCGAAATAATTGTACTTCCACGGGAATCCTATTCAGCGACTCAAATGAGTTTTCCCGAGCGCCTTTCTTAAGCGCCAGCGCCCATTTAATGTGGAACTTTCAAAACGACGAAGGTTCGGCCTTTTTTTGGACAGAATCGATGTGTCTAAGATAAATGAGCCCGGGGAACTTTCCCTGACTCAGTTTATAGGATAGAGCGATCGATTTTTTGAAAACCAAATCAAATGGTAATTAAGATGGTCGGAGACATTCACCTTGGGCGAATGGTGATCTGCTTTACAAATTTGGAAAACGTCGCAGTGAACGATTTCCCAACGACGTTTGACTGGGAATTCCGATAGACAATGTTTGTGGGATTTGTTAATTGATAGTTTATTGTCTGTTGTGCATTTTGGTAGGTCGAAGTAATGGTTGAGGTGAAAATGAAATAATGTCGGAATAACGGTCCAAAGTGTACTGTTTGAAATGGAATGCGGTACTTCGCTTTCGATACATTAAGTGCAAAATGAATATTCAAAGTCGGCTAAACTAGGAAAGATACGATTCAGGAGATACGAAGGATCAAAGGGGTCTCGAAAGTGACCTAAGATTCACCTTCGAGAAAACAGGTGTGTATACCTGTGGCTCGCCAGACTCCCTGACCCGGAGACCTCGAATAAAATACCCCCTCGTTTTCGTACTTTTCATTCCTACTTCGTGTCGAGACTTGCATTTAATAAACGATGAAATCATTGGGTAAAGTGGAACATTTAATATACTGTGCAAAGAGGAGATTCAAATTGATCACCAACGTTGCTGATGATAGCTGAAAAGTGTGAATTTAATAAGAGCTTTAAGCTGTAAAATAAAAGAGTAAAGATTCTGTTGCAAGAATTCAGAATGGACAATAACAGGTGTCGGTTTTTTATTCTAGATGACAGATATCTTGACCTCGATCAGGAATTATGTAAATTAAAATTACGTAGTGGGCTGTTTTTATACTGAAGAAATTCTACATTGCTTCTGCACCTTACCATGTGATTTAATTTTACTCAAAATTGATGTCAAGTTTCGATTCAAACAATGATACCAATGGGTTCTATCAGAAATGGTAGAATCAATCAAAATATATTGTTATTATTGTATTAATCAAAATATTTGGTGCTTTAAAATCCAAATATTTTGATTGATTCAACCAGCATTTTCTGAGCATTTACAGAGGAGAATGATCACTCATCAATCTTATGTCTATCAAAACTGCAGATCTCCAAATCATCCAAGAATCAACCAGCAAAATTCTATCCCGCCATCTTCATCTATAAAACTCCAACAAGTGTCTCATTCAAACGTGTTTAGACACTCCATTGTCTCTTTCCGGAAAACATCCATTGAAAAATGTTCCACACCCTTCCACTGTCTATCAAAAGACACTTAGAACCTTACTCCTCCATTTTCCTCCTCTTTCACCTGCAACAATTCCCCCAGCTTCCACCTCACGAAAAGAAATCCGCCGAACAATTTCCCAACGCCCCTCGGCGCGATTTCAAAAGACGGCATTCCAAAATGCCATCCGGATTTCCCGATCTCTCACCCAGGCTGCCGAACGGCACCTGCCCGAAAAGCCGTCTCCCCGATCCGCGCCGAATTTCGTCCGAACAGGAAACCCCGCTCGCCTGACCCATAAAGCCCGTCGGCGCAGGTACGTAACTAGGCAGGAATGTCTAAAGTGGCCGGCCTGAATGGCCGCGGTCTCGTCCTCCCTGATCCCGAGTCCACCGGCGTCGTTGTGTGCGTGTGAGCGCCGCTTACATGTGTGCGCGCTCGTCCCAACGGCGCGATCGCGGCCAAGAAAAGTGTCGAGGTTGGAGGAAGACCGTTCAGCCCGAGGAGGACGCAGCGACGTTTGCAACGCACGCACACAACCGACATACCGGTACCACCTCTCCGCGCGGAGCGTCGACTGCGGCTCCTCGCTCTTCAGTTCGGCTCCGACCGCGTTCACCGTGAGACCGCGGCTCGCCGAGTCTGTCTCGTGAACCAATTTGGGTCCGGAATCCGGTCGCGAAACCCCGCCGTTTCGCCAGAAACAAGTTCCAAAGTTCACCTAGACCAGTGTCGGAACCAGCAGTGTAGTTCCTGTACCCCGCGGTACCAGTCTCCAGAACCACCTACACGCAGGAAGCCATTCAGGAAGGAAGACCGTTGATCATCATCATCTCCCCGCGATCATCTTCTCGATTGGCCCGAAAAGCGGGGAAAAGCCTACTCTCCGGTCGCAGCCGCACCTCAGAATTCCTCGGCGCACCAACACAGCGACGCGTCTGAATTCCTCGGGGCACGTAGAACGGTGTGCGCATACCTTCGCCGCGCAGGAGGGACCTGGGAAAAGGCCCAAGGGAGAACCAGCGAGGAGGAGCGACTCGGGGGGCGCGGGGGACGGGTGCGGCGGCGGTAGAGGGGGCCGCTCGGATGGAAAGGAGGCGGCCATAATGGCCTGACGGCTGGCGCGATCTCGGCGGTTGCAGCTGCTGCGAAACCTGGCTTT